>WNWK01019789.1:0-37076 GCA_009830355.1 Cherax destructor | reverse complement strand
AAAAAACCCCAAATTTTTTTCCTATCAAAATCAAAGTCGAGAACAACAACCAGTTTTGGGCCCCCTCTTAAACCGGATGGGTCCTAAAAAAAAAAAAAAAAAAAAAAAAAAAAAAAAAAAAAAAAAAAGGCAATAAATGACATGCCCATGCCTCCGCTCCAGGCCCAGACCTGAACCCGTGTTCATCAGCTGAAAGGCCCCTATCAATCTTTTAACACCCCTGGAGGGGACATGGACACTGGGATCGTCCGGCTACAAAAAACAACAGACATCCCCCCTAAAAAGGGGGGCAGTAAAGAATAGCAAAGAACTACAGACCAATTGGGCTAACGCCCCTATCATAAAAATCTTTGAAAGGGTTCTAAGAAGATCCCACCCATCTTGAAACCCATAAATTTCACAACCCAGGAGGAACATGATGCAAACCTTGATAATTTTTTGGAAGCTGCCAAGAAGAAAAATATCAGTTACAATGAAGAAAAGTGAAATTTTTCCACAAAAAGGAGGAGAAGATGCAAACTAAAAAAGAGGCGCTCCTATACAGGCGAAGGCCAGAATAACGGAGCGGCTACAGGAGGCCAATATCTCTGAAATACGTAGGAGACACTAATCAGAGAAATAGCAAACATCGAATTAAAACTAAAGGAATCTTATAGGAATCAAGAGACACGGGAAGAACTAGAGCCATAAAAAATGAAAGAAACCCTAAGTATTTATTTTCCTATGCAAAATCAAAGTCGAGAACAACAACCAGTATTGGGCCCCTACTTAAACCGGATGGGTCCTCACAGATGACAGCAAAAAATGAGTGAGTTACTTAAATCCCAGTATGACTCAGTCTTTAGCGAGCCACTAACCAGACTGAAAATCGAAACCTAAATGATTTTTATGAGAGTGCCACAGAACTTGACAGACGCATGCCTTTCTGACATCATCACGACGCCAAATGACTTCGAGAAGGCAATAAATGACATGCCCATGCACTCCGCTCCAGGCCCAGACTCATGTAACTCCGTGTTCATCAAGAACTGCAAGAAGCCCCTATCACATGCTTTTAACATCCTATGGAGAGGGACATGGACACTGGGATCGTCCCGCAGCTACTAAAAACAACAGACATAGCCCGCTCCACAAAGGGGGCAGTAAAGCAATAGCAAAGAACTACAGACCAATTGGGCTAACGTCCCATATCATAAAAATCTTTGAAAGGGTTCTAAGAAGCAAGATCGCCACCCATCTTGAAACCCATCAATTGCACAACCCAGGACAGCATGGGTTTAGAGCAGGCCGCTCCTGTCTGTCCCAACTACTGGACCACTACGACAAGGTCCTGGATGCTCTAGAAGATAAACAGAATGCAGATGTTATATACACAGATTTTGCAAAAGCCTTTGACAAGTGTGACCATGGTGTAATAGCACACAAAATGCGTGATAAAGGCATAACAGGAAAAGTTGGTAGATGGATCTATAATTTCCTAACACGTAGAACACAAAGAGTAGTAGTCAACAGAGTAAAGTCTGAGGCAGCTACTGTGAAAAGCTCTGTTCCACAAGGCACAGTACTTGCTCCCATCCTATTCCTCATCCTCATATCAGACATTGACAGGGATATAAGCCACAGTGCTGTGTCTTCCTTTGCAGATGACACCCGAATCTGTATGACAGTGTCCACCGTTGAAGACAGGCTAGACTCCAAGCAGACATAAACCAAATCTTTAAATGGGCTGCAGAAAACAATATGAAGTTCAATGATGAGAAATTTCAATTACTCAGATACGGAAAACGTGAAGAAATTAAAATCTCATCAGAGTAAAAAAAACTAATTCCAACCACAAATAGAGCAAAAAACTAATGTCAAAGACCTGGGAGTGATCATGTCAGAGGATCTCACCTTCAAGGACCATAACAATGTAGCAATTGCATCTGCTCGAAAAATGACACGATTAAAAAAAAACCAAACCCACGGGTGGGGTTCAAACCCCGGGGGGTTTTAAATTTTTCCACCCATGGTAGGGGTTTAAGGAAGAGAGAGTCTCTTCTGTAATGAAACCCATCTCTTAAACTTTATTACTTATAATTTTTGGGGGGGGAAAGGGAGTTTTTGGATAAAATTGACCTTGTATTCAATGGGGGGGTAGTCATAAAAAAAGGGGGATTGCCAGACCAAACTAAAATTTTGTCACCAATGCAATAAGGGCAGGCACCACATAGTGATGTGTAAGAGGGGGATAATCCTAGTAATGGTAAGGATAACCCCCTCGACACTACAGTGGCGCAAAAAAAACTTGCAGCTAACTTTCCCCGTAATGGTTTCCCAAAAAGGGGCCCCCAACCTTTTTTGGGGACATGACAATTAAGGATAAACGGAAAAACCCAAAGGGGGTTAACAGCGTTGTTAGATCGGGGATCTCAGCGTACCCTTTTTGGGGCGCAGCTGCCTTAATGGGATGAAAGAAAAAAAGGGGGGATATCCTCCCCCCTTTTGAAATTATTTGGCTTTCTCTCAAAAAAAAAGCCCAGTCGATGACACCATTTATATAAATGTCAGTCTGGGCAGAGAGAAGCCCCAAGAATGGTACCCGGGGGATAGACTACCGGAGAAGATCTCCACAGTGGGTCTTAATGCCACTACGAAAAACTCTCCCAGAATAATGTGAAACTGGCACCCTTCATAGAAACAATGACTGGGGGATCAATAAGTGTTTTGATAGGCAGTGACTATTATGCCACCTTCATGAAGGGTATGACGAAGAAATGTGGTGTCATTTTCTCAACACGGGTGCAGGCCATGAAATTTTGGGGGCAGGCTTCCCCAGTGGGGGAATGACGGGGGGCCAAAAAATACAGTGGGGGTGGCCTTACGCATGGAACGCCCCCCCAGTATACATATTCTTCTAAAAATGCTGTTGAACCAGAATAAATTGTGGGGACTGGACAGTATCGAGATTAACGTAAATGAAGAAAGTCCAGATGATTCCTTCACTGGGGAAAAATACCTGAAGGATGTTAAATTTGAGTCTGATAATACGGGGGGACTCCCATGGAAGCTGAACCATCCAGAATTCCCCACAATTTTCAGGATGGCATATGTAAAATTTTAAAAGGGCCAGCTCCACAAACTGAGTAAGACACCCGAATTGTTGATTGCTTATAATGGAATAATTAATGAACAGCTAATCAATCAGTTCATAGAGGAGGTACCCCCCCGAGCAAGCTAAGATTCATGGCCATTTACCACACCCCGGGGGTGAAGAAGGATTGGGGAAAACCCCCTCCTTTGAGGATTGTGTTTAATTGTAGTGCCGGGGGGAAAAAAAAAGTACCTAGTTTGAATGATTGTTTAATGACAGGTCTGTCACTGAAAAAAATTGGGGGATGTTTTAAAAAATTCCCCCCAGTTAAGAATTACCCCTTTTGGGCCCAGAGGCCCTTTGCAATCCACTTAGTCCGCTAAAAAACCCTTTCCCATTCAGAAGTGTTTTGTTTGGCGCTATTTTAGGCGACGATAAATGCGCATCTTAAACGTACAGGTGGTCCATTGAGTGAAATAAGGGTAAACAATTTTATGTGGAAAATTTTCCCCGGGTGTGACGTCAACCAAAAAGGAACAATGAGGATATATAAAGGGGGTAATGGCATAATGCAAGGTGCAAATAGCCTCTCGGGGGTGGGAACAGAAATTTGGGGGCCATGTTAAAGGGCCGAATAAATAAAGACAATCCCAGAGATGGAGTCTCGGGGGGTAGCAATGTATTGGGACCGACTTGGGATACTGGGGAGATTTTTTTTCGTTAAAGTTAAGTTTTTCAGTTTGCCCAATAAATTAACGAAGAGAACCCCCCCCTTTTTAAGTTTCAAAAAAATTCGATCCACTAGGCTTAGTGGCACCTCTTACAATCCGAGGGAAATTATTGAACAAGAGGCAAAGGAAGCAGAAGTTGTTGGGATTTTTTAAACCCCCCCCGGGAATTTTTAGCAGGTGGGGGAAAAAATTTAAATTTGGGATTATGAGAAGATTTTCCCCCTTGGAGTTCCCGTGCTGGGTGGCGGGTCAAGAAGGGACTAATATATCCACATTTTTTTTTTAGTTTTTAAAAATTTTATGGAGCAGTCGCTTTTCTTTAAGTGATAAAGACATTTCTCTTGTCATGTCTAAAGCTAAAGTGGCTCCAATTAAATTACGTACTTACCCAAAAAAGAAAATTTTAAAACCCCCTTTTTCCTGGGGTGTCAAATTAGTTTATTTTTTTTTTTTTTTTTTTTTAACACTCGCCCTTCCCACCAAGGCAGGGTCCCAAAAAAAAAACCCCCCCTCATTCACTCCCCCCCCTGCCCCTTTTTGAAGGGGGGTTTACACTACAGTTATAAAAAAAACAACATTAACACCCTCCTTAGAGGCCGGAATTTTACTTCCCATCTCCAAACCCCCAAATCCGGGGCCCCCCCCGGTTTTCCCCCCCAAACCCCCTTTTTTTAAAAGTTACTTTTCTCATTTTAAACCCAAAAAAACGAAGTTTTAAAAAAACCCTATGCCTCCATTCACTCCTATCAAATACGCCCACATGTTTTCTGGAAGTCCAACCCCCCCGCACACAAAACTTCCTTTACCCCCTCCCTCCAACCTTTCCTAGGCCGACCCCTACCCCCCCTTTCCCCCCCACTACAGATTTATACACGGGGCCCCTCGTCTCGCTCCTTTTTTCTTTTTCATGTCCAAACCCCCCCAAAAACCCCCCCCCTCCCCTCTCTGGACAATCTTTTTTGGGGGTCCCGCACCCCCTTTTAAAATTTTCCCAAAACCCCCCCAAATTTTCTGCATTATATTCACACCACACATTGACCTCAGACATGACATCTCCACTGCCTCCAGCCTTCTCCTCTTTTTAACATTCATCCCCCATCTTACACCCATATAAGAGCTTGGTAAAACTATACCCCATACTTTCCCCCTTTTTTTTTTCCCAAAAGGACAAGGTTCTTTGTCTCCACAGACCCCGAAGTGCTCCACTCCCCCTTTTTCCCCCCCATCAATTCTAGATTCACCTCATCCTTCATAGACCCACCCCCCCCACATGTCCACTCCCAAATATCTGAATACATTCACCTCCTCCATACCTCCCCCTCCAATCTGATATCCAATCTTTCCCTATTTTTTTTGTTATCCTCATCACCTTACTCTTTCCTATATTCATTTTTTCCCCAATTTTTTTTTTTTTTACAAAAACCCCACCAAATTCATCCACCAACCTCTGCAACTTCTCTTCAGAATCCCCCAAAAAACACAGTGTCATCAGAAAAAACAACTGTGACAACTCCCACTTTGTATTTGCTTCTTTATTTTTTACCCCCCCACCTCTTGCCAAGCCCCCCGCATTCACTTCTCTTACAACCCCATCTATAAATATATTGAACAACCACGGTGACATCACACACCCTTTTTCTAAGGCCCATTTTTTTCGGGGAAAAAACCCCCCTTTCCCCCCTACACACTTAACCCCCAGCCTCACTATCCTCAAAAAACTCTTCACTGCTTTCAGTAACCTTCCTCCTATTCCATACACCTGCAACATCTGCCACATTGCCCCCTATCTACCCTATCATACGCCTTTCCCAAAACCCTAAAAAAACCCCAAAAACATCTTTTTCCCCCCTTTTCCAAATACTGTTCACCATATGTTTCACTGTAAACACTTGGTCTACACACCCCCTACCTTTTTCCCCTTTAGCTAAACCCAAAAAATGATCTATATATCTGTCCCTCTATAAACAGTACATCCGGGGAAATCTACCAAAAATTTTTTTCTCCAATAAAAGTCCAACAAACTACGTCATTACGCCCTACATTATCTTGTAAAATTTTTTTATCCTCTTTTTCTTAAAATATGTATTACCTATAACAAACCCCTTTCTATACAAAGTTCAATAAAGGGGGCCCTTTTTTATTTACACCTGGCACCCCAAATTACCTACTACACCCCCCTTAGGGCCCCACTTTAGCATTTGGCCCCCCACCACAATTACTTCCCCATTTGGTTAAAAAATTCCTATACATTCGCTTAACATCCCCAAAACTCTCTCCCCTCTACACTCCTCTCTTCTCCAGGTGCATACACGTTATTTGCCCCCTTTTCGCATCCGACCCTTATTTTAATCCCATAACCCCTTTAATTTCAAATTCATATTCCCCTTTCCTTCCATAACGGGGTTTTTCAACATTATTGCTCCCCTTCCCAGTTTAACTCTTTGATACCCTGACTTAATCCTGATTATATACGGGAAAATTCCGGAGATAAATATTTGCGACACCAAATTTTTGGGCTGAAATGAGGGATCCTTGCAGTGGATTCTAACGATAACAGAAAGATTGTGTATGTGCAAAAAAGAGTAGGGAAATTAACCAGATGCAAGAGAAATATAATAGTCTGAACTAGCATAAGTTAACTTTTAATCACATACCCGGAGAGGGGGAATCCCGCTGACTTCTTGTCTCGAGGGTTGACTTATGCGAAATTTGTGAAGACTATTTTGTGGGACCCAGGGTGGTGGATGTTAATTGGCCTGTTAAAAAAGGGCATTCTCCCCGGGAAATTCTGGAACACGGCCCAGTCATTGGTTTTCTTTTTCCATTGATATAAATAGATATTCATCTTTCCAAAACTGGGGTTTAAAGTCACGAGGTTGGTGTTTAACTTTTTTTAAAAAAGATGAATGTCTCGTATGATTTCCCACATCCCCGAAATACTGGATACAGAGGGTACAAGGAGAAATCTATGGAGAGGAGATTAAATTGATAAGGGGGGGAAAAAAATTGGGAAAGGTTAATAAAGGAAATTGGGGGGTTTTGGGGATGATGTAATCAGGTGCAGAGGTAGGTTGCAAAAGCTGAATTGGGGAATATGCAAACCCCCATCCTGCTGCCCCAAAACTCATCATCTGACACCTTTAATTGTGTTAAATGCCCATAAAAGTAATGCATGGTGGAGAAAAATACCTTAAATTCTTGGGGGAAAATTTCGGATTCCTCAAGGACGACGAGGTGAAGGGGCATAAGAAAGTGTGGGTCGTCTGTGGATCCAGAACCTATATGTATCCAGGCCCCCCCCCATTGCCCAAGGAACGAGTGAGAAAAGATTTGATTAACAGGTGGGGTTATGTGGTCCAATTTTTTTTAAAAGGTCTGGATGGTGTTCCCTTTGAAAGTGTATGTATGTTTATTTACTTGTACTGCTACAAGGGCGTGCATTTAGAAGTGGCTCGGATTTGTCTGCAGAACGTTCATAAGCTGTTTCGAAATTTGAGCAGGAGATCCTGTCCAGATTATGATTTCGATAATGCCACTAATTTGTAGGGGGCCAACATTTGAAGGAATTTAAAATAGAGTAATGATGAAAACTCGTTAAACAGGGGGGGGTGGGCTGGAAGTTTATTGCTCCCAGGGCCCCTGGCAAGGGATTGAAAAGCTAATGGTACAGGAAGAGGTGTCTGCTAAATCCCCCGAAACAATTCTTGGGGAATTCCGGGCGTATTGGTGGAGGCAGAGAATCGTAAATAATCGCCCCCTTAATATTGATATCCCACCAAAATACCCTTTATTAATATGTGGGGAAAAGGAAGCGCACCTATCTATAGAGATAATGGGGAAATTATGAGGATTATTTTGACGTTTTAAAGATAAATTTAAGATGTTAAATAAAGAAATTAATCACTGTCAATGTGGGAAAAAGAGAATTTTTCACTACTAACACTTTTAAGGTGTCAGAAGGGCGAATCACAGAATATTCAACCGGGGACATTGTGTTAATTGATATTAACAACTAGAACATTTTGGCCTCTGGGAAGGTAACATTGTACCCAGACCTCAGGGGGTTGGGGGAATGCCAAAGTGTTTGTCGCGGTAAAGGGGTTTACGCACCATTAATAAGTTAACCCCCTTAAATTAAAGGGGGATTCTATCAAAGGAAAAAAACCCTTTGGGGGGGGACGCGAGTATATTGAAAACGACACTGACCAGGGATACCAGAGGAAGAAAGTGTGACCAGGCCCCCCCAGGAGAACATTTTCAGTCCAAGGCAGGATGGAAGCTCCCCGGAATTATGATGCAATTTGAATCGTCAACAATGAACTCTCCCGGGGCCGCAGGGAAAAATTTTGGTTTTTTTTGGTTGGTAAAAAATTTTCCAACGTGAAAAATTTTACCATTAATGTGTTGTTGTTAGTTTAAACATTTATCTGAGCATGAAATTATAACCATCAGACAGGCATGGGCAGAGGGGAGAGGGAAGATTTTTGATTCAAATAGACAGAGGAGAGAGGGGTCAGTCACGGGGGAATACCCAAAGTAGGGGACCCAGAGGTATGGGGTCGGTATTTGGGGATTCGTTGGCCAAATGTGATTATTGGCTTCACTTCGCAATTCGGAATTTTTTGGGGGTGGGGTATAATGTGGGACATTAAGTCCGGGAATCACTGCAATAGAGTGATAATGATTAAATAGTAATGGCACCGGCCCTTGAATTTTTTACCGGGGGCCAATTTTGACTATGGGGGATTATTTACTTGGTGAAGTTAAACCCCGATTCTGGGTGACTTTCATGGTGGAATGATGTGTTTTACGGGAATCAGTGAATCAGCTTTATAAGGAGTTGGGGGAAGGAAATAGCTGCGTGCCGTCGGGTGAAAGGCGCTACCCGGGACGCCATGTTGGGTATGAAGGAGTCTTGTTTCCCACCACCATCATTTTCCTGATACATAGATGGTGAAAGAGGGAAACCAGTGAGACATTAAATCGTCATTTAACAGTGGGGAAAAAGTTGACAATAAATGGAAATGAAGGGTTAGTTAGTTTGATATCTTTATTATGCACCCCCTACCCAACCTGTGGGCGGTAGTCAAAAGATTACAGAGGTATAATGGGTGGGATTGACCCCAAAGTTTTGATAGTTGGCAAGTTACAAATTTAATGAACTCACAAGTTACAAAAGGGAATGAACCACAAGTTACAAAAGGGAATGAACTCACAATTAAAATGAATGAACTCACAAGCTAAAATAATGAACTCACAAGTTACAAAGGTAATGAATCATGTAAGAAATTTTTTACTTACGTTTATAATTTTTAAAACATGAACAAATTATAAAGTAATGAGCAATTCACTAGTCTACACCCGGTCACAACTGAAGGAGTTTTTGGTGCAAATTTTAATTTTGGGGCACACAAAAAAAACACAACATAAAACACACACACATACACACAAACTTGGGTTTTTAAAGGGTTTTCACAGGGAGGAAGCAAGGCAGCTGGGAGACAGGAGGGGGGCGCCACCAACAAGGGATGACAAGTGCTAGAGGGCATCACACAAGGGGAGGGGGGAAGCATTACTCAGTGACCTTGATACCTCAAACTTTCCCGGGCAACATCCCCGTGGTTCTTTGGGAAGGAGTTTTAGGTACTGGGTGCCACTTCCTAATTTCCCCAAAACACCCTTGAAAATGGGCAGTTACCTGAGGTATGGAAGAAGGCCAACGTAGCCCCCCTTTTAAAAAAGGAGACAAAAAAAGGCACTAAACTATAGACCGGTATCACTTACATGTATATTAAAGTCCGGGGGAAAATCATCGGGAAAAAAAATGGGGGGCACCTCGAGCGAACGGATAATAAAAAGGCAGCAGTTCCGGGAAGGCAAATCCTGTGTAACAAACCCAGAGTTCTATGATAAAGTAACAGAAAGGCAAGAGAGAGAAGGGGGGTTGGGGTTGCATTTTCCGGGGCTGCAGGAAGGCCTTTGAAAGTTCCTCACATGAGATTAAAAGTTTGGGAAAAACAACCGATCCGGGGCACGGGGAAAGGATCAGGGGAAAACCCAAAGGGAGGGAACAAGGGTCATGGTGGTGATGAGGATCACAGTGGGCATTTGACGGGCTTAAAAGGGGCAGTCCTGGGGCCAGTGTTTTTTTTGGTATATGTAAATGAATGACAGATGGGATAGACCAGAAGTGTCTCTGTTCGCAGATGAGTGAAATTAATGAGGAGAATACATCGGAGGAGTACCAAGCGGACTTCAAACAGACCTGAAAGCTTGACATCTGGTCTAGCAAATGGCTTCAATTCAATCCCACCAAATGCAAAGTCATGAAGATCGGAGAAGGGCAAAGAAGACCGCTGACAGAGTACAGGCTAGGCGGACAAAGGCTACAAACCTGGGAAAAAGGGAAAAAAAAGACCTTGGGGTGAGATAACGCCGCAAGCCTGGAGGCACACATCAACCAGATAACTGCGGCAGCATATCACTGGCAAACCAAAGAACGTTCCGTTACCTTAACAAGGACTCGTTTAAGACACTGTACAAGTGTAGTCAGGCCCATACTAGAATATGCAGCACCAGTCTGGAACCCACCTGGTCAAGCACATAAAGAAACTAGAGAAAGTAAAGGTTTGCGACAAGGTTAGTTCCAAACTCAGGGGTCTGTCCTAGAAGAAAGGCTGGGGAAATAGGACTAACAACACTGGAGGAAAGAAGGGTCAGAGGAGACATGATAACAACATACAAAATACTGCAGGGAATCGACAAGGTAGACAGTGACAGGATGTTCCAGAGAGGAACACAGAAACAAGGGGAAAACGAAGCTGAAGACCAGATGAGTCAAAGGGATGTTAGGAAGCATTTCTTCAGCCACAGAGTAGTCAGGAAGTGGAATAGTCTAGAAAAGATATAGTGGAGGCAGGAACCATACAAGTTTTAAGACAAGGTATGATAAAGCTCATGGAGCAGGGAGAGCAGAACCCAGTAGCAGACAGCGAGAGGCGGGGCCAGGAGCTGAGTCTCGACCCTGCAACAACAATTAGGTGAGTACAATTAGGTGAGTCACACACATGCCCCGATGGCATGGTGGCTAGCGCTCTTGCTTCACCACGGAGGGCCTGGTTCAATTCCGGCGGGCCGAAACATTTGAAGTGTATCGTTACACACAACACACACACACACATACAACATACAACAGGCCTAGTGTCTAATCGACATGTGCCTAGGACAAAATGGTAACTAACAGCACATACAATAGGCCGTTTTCAATCGACATGTGCCTAGGACAAACTGGCAACTAATACACATACATACACACACACAATACACACACATACACACACACACACACACACACGTGGCAATGCTTTATTTACAGGAAGCAAAGTCAGGGTATTTTCCAGAATAGTCTGTAATATACCACTGTGGATAAAATATTGACATATCTTGAACATTTCTGATGAGTTGTCTCTGAATTCATTAATTTTATCGCACTCCAGTACATAATGACGCAGGATGTGACAATAATCAAACTGGCAAAGTTTACATTTTGTTTGGTCTATATCTGGTGGTGGTGATTTAACCTGCCAAAGATGCTTGTAACCCAGCCGGAGGCGGGCGGTAGTGACATCCAAGAGTTAGTTTGATATCTTTATTATGCACCCATACCCATCCTGTGGGGCGTGACATCCAAGAGTCAGCTTATTTTGTTGGCTGCACCATAGACATGTGGCTCCTCCTGCATGATAGAATGATGATAGATGGACTGACTGGTGTCAATCTCCTGAGTCTTAAGTCAATAAAATTCAGTTGAAGTTCTTTTCGTATTATTGTTCTCAAACTGCTAACTGACAAGCCAAGATTGTAATCTATCCCCTCTTTGAAAGCATAAAACTTAGCCAATTTATCAGTTCTATCATGCATCTGAAGACCAATGTGAGATGGAATCCACAGCATTTGCACTCTGACTCTACTATCCAGAATCCTACCATACCTGTGCCTGGCTTCTGACACGAGCATGCTACAATTATACTTGATGAGTTGAGAGCATTTATGGATGACAGAGAATCAGTTACAATTAGAGAGTCAACCTTAGATACATGGACGCATTTTAGTGCAAGGAGTATGGTAAAACAGTTCTGTCTGAAGGGTAGAGGCCCAGTTATTGATGCATGCTCCAATTTCTTTAAGAGAGCCATCACTCTGCATGACAACAGCAGCACTACCAGCTGCACCAGTGGATTGGTGAACAGAACCATCATCAGTAAATAATTTGTGAGAGTGTGCTGTTTGGCTAAATTATCAATACAGCTTAAGGCAAGTTTGAGGGCTTGTGCAGGGGTTTGAATGGGCTTGCCTGAGCAATTAACTCCAATTAGGATATTTCTTTCAGTAACACGATCTCTGATGCTTGGAATATCAAGTTCTTTCTGCATATTTAAAATTTTGGCAGTACGAGGGCATCCTAAAATGATCCTCATTGCTTCGTTCTGCAGTTTTTCCAGCCCTCAAGCTTCCAGTCAGACACAAGAGCAAGTAGTGGCGCAGCATAATCAACCAATGATTTAATCTAAGCAAGATACATCATTTTCACAATTTTAACATTAGCACCATACCTGGGGTGAAACCCTACCACAACTCTAAGTGCTCTCAGCCTTTCTTTGTATTGACGACAAAGTTTCGTTACAACAGGTCCAAGTAGTGGGACCTCAAAGCCTAAATACCTGTATCTGTTTACATATTCTAGAAGAGACCCATCATGCAACTGGATCTGGCGAACTGTGCCTCTCTGTCGAGGAGGACGCCTATTGAGTATCTTTGTTTTATCAGTAGAGATTATCAACCCCAGGTCCTGACACGAGGCTAGTACATGGTTAAGGATGTTTTGGGTGTTGGAGAATCCGGTGGTGTGAATCATTATATCATCAGTGAAACTAATCATATAATGATGGGGCTGGCTAGGCATATCATTAAGTAAGGCATTAATTAGAATATTGAATAGAGTGGGACTGAGCACACCTCCCTGTGGGGTTCCTAATTCAAAGTCTTTAGTTATACTTCTATGCCCCTGGAACAACACAGAAGACTTTCTGTTGGACAGGTAGCCTTTAATCCAGCGGAGAAGCCATCCTCCAACATCCATTCTGGCAAGTTCACTAATGATTACATGTCGGTTGGCAACATCAAAAGAAGATTTAAGGTCAAGGAAGATAGTGTATGAGCTGTCAGAGTGCAGAGTGAGAAAGGTGGCTATGCAATGGTGCACACTCCTTCCATGCATGAAACCATGCAACCGGGGGGACAAAAAAATGTTTGATTCTGTACATGAGACGATTAAGAATCATCCTCTCAAATGTTTTACACAAGCAGTTAGTAAGAGATATTGGGCGAAATGAATTTTGTTGATTGGGCTTAGGAATGGGAATGATGAGGCTGTTGGTCCAAGATTTAGGGAGCTCCCCAGTTACATAGCTCATGTTATATAATTCGAGTAAAGGATTGCCTGGTACTCGACACAGCAATCTTAGTAGATTGTAGGTAATACCATCCTCACCAGGCGACGTGGAGTTGCCTTTAGTTAGTGCTGCATCAAGTTCAAAGTCAGTGAAAGGAATGTTTCAGTCATCTTCCTTGCTGAGCATAAAACAAACAAGTCTCCCTAGCATCATATTTGTCATTTAATTTCGCCTGTGTGGTACTGGGAAGATTTTCATAGCTTGATGTAACAGCCCAAGCCCTGACTAGCTCATTCATCCTATGTAAGGGATGAGGGTGCGCTATCTGACCAGTTCTGTTACCCTTAATTCTATTTATGTCCCTCCATGCTCGGCTAAGTGGGGTGTGAGCATTGAGACCTTGACAATTTTTTCTCAGTCAGTTTGCCGCAGCTCTGTCATACGCTCTCTGGCAGCAGCAAGGGCAGTTTGAAAGAGCTTCAGCATTCCAGGGGTACGATGTTTTCTATAGGCTAGGCCTAGTCTGTGAGCAGTACGTTTCAGTGTTCGAAGTTTAGGATCATTGTAATAAGTATGGTTATTATAGGAGGTATTATAGGAGGCATCCTACTATAGGAGGTATTATAGGAGGCATCCTACTCCACAAACTTGACCCCTATGGAATAAGAGGTCATGCACTAGTATACTTCAAATCCTACCTCACTAATAGGTATCAGTATGTCACTATTAAAGAAGTGTCCTTGGTCCCCTGCTCTTCCTCTTATACATCAGTGATCTTCCCAATTTATCACAACACCTGAAACCAATACTCTTTGCTGACGACACAACTTATGTCATCTCGCACACAAATCTTGCCACGCTTAATACCATTGTTAACGACGAATTAATAAAAAATATCAACATGGATGACAGCAAATAAATTTACACTCAACACCGACAAGACCTTTATTGAGACATGGTACAATGATACATGGTAGATAAGATACATAGTTATTAATGAGATGTACATGCCAAAAGCCCCTAATATGCTGTGCATTGCGGGCATTCTTAGGTCTACTTAATTCTAAACTACATGGTAAAAAGTTATGGTTGATAATTTATAAAATAAGTATAAATGCGTATCTAAGTTATAAAGTTTGAATATAAGTTGACCATATCAATTAATTGTAGCAATGCAACTAATTGAGTGAGATAACAATTTAAAACAATTAGTTGCATTGCAGTTACAGTTTACGTTGTCATTATAATGTAAATGTTAGGTAATAGTTAGCTTAGTATGTATTATTCATAACAGGTTTTTACATTTAAGTGATTAGTCAGGTTTTTACAGTAAGTGATTATTCTACTTTGTTGGGAATGTTTGATATTGAGCATTTAGCTTTGGATGAGAAGGTAGTTTTTTAGCATCGTTTTGAATTGGGGCACAGGCAGGGTTTCTTTGGCAATGACAGGTAATGAATTCCAAATATTCGTGCCTTTTATATGCATTGAGTTTTTACATAGTGTTAGATGGACACGGGGAACATCGAGGAGTGATCTGTGTCTAGTGTTATGGTCATGTGTCCTGTTAAAATTGGTAAGGAGAAGTTTGAGTGGTGGGTTAATATTTGCATAGAGTGTTCTATGTATGTAATAGGCACAGTAAAAAGTATGGATGTCTTGTATGGTGAGTAAGTTTAGGTTTTTGAATATTGGTGGAGTATGTTGTCTGGAGTGTGAATTTGTTATCATTCTAACTGCTGCCTTTTGTTGTGTTATTAGTGGTCTGAGATGAGTTATTGATGTAGAGCCCCATGCGCAGATTCCATAGGTGAGGTAGGGGTAAATGAGTGAGTGATATAGGGTAAGGAGAGCTGGTTGTGGAACATAGTACCGTATCTTAGATAATATGCCTACTGTCTTTGAGATTTTCTTGGAAATTTGTTGTATATGTGTTTGGAATTTAAGGCTGCTGTAAAGGTGGATTCCTAGGAATTTTCCCTCTGTGAGTCTTGTGATGGGTGAACCATTGAAACTGTATGAAGTAGGTCTTGTCAGTATTGAGAGTAAGCTTGTTAGTCGTCATCCATGTTGATATTTTTCTGTAATTCTGCATTAACAGTGTTGGCCAGTGTAACTGGATTTGGGTGAGAGAAGACATATGTTGTGTCATCTGCAAATAAAATGGGTTTGAGTAGTTGTGATGCATTCGGTAGGTCATTTATGTAAATGAGGAATAGGAGTGGCCCCAGGACACTTCCTTGAGGGACTCCGACTGTAATTTGTTGTGTGGAAGAGTTCGCTCCATCTGTTTGTAAGTGGCGGTGAAGTCCATACAGGTAGTCTCATAATTCCCCATATCTGCCCGTTGGTCCTTCCTGAACCGGATAGTATTCCCATGGTCTTTGAGATTTTCTTGGAAATTTGTTGTATTGTGTCTGAAATTTGAGGCCAAACCTTCTATATTATGTTTGGCAACAGAGCAGGTGATCCACAATTAAACATTAAGATCAGCACTACACCTATTGCTAAACATAATGAGGGCAAATTCCTGGGCCTTCACCTTGACAGCAGACTGAAATTCAGCACTCATATCCAACACATAACAAAGAAAGTGTCCAAAACTGTGGGGATCCTCTCTAAGATACGGTATTATGTACCACAATCAGCCCTACTCACACTATACTATTCACTCATCTATCCCTACCTCACATATGCCATTTGTGCATGGGGATCAACAGCAATTACCCACCTAAAGCCAATAATAACCGAACAAAAAGCCGCAGTAAGAATTATCACGCAATCCAACGCTAGGCAGCACACTCCCCCTATTCTTCAAAGACCTAAACCTACTCACTGTTCAGAACATCCATACTTACTACTCTGCTATCTACATTTATGTAGTGGTTGTAGGTTAATCAAAGATAGATTAACCATAACAATGTATTCTCTATGGCCGCTCCATAACAACAACGACAATAACAAAACAATTATAAATGACTGAACCAAACAAACATAGTATTCAATCCTCCTACTGCTCCCAACCCCCTTACATTCCTCCTTTTCTAAATTACATTATATCATCCAACTTATAAATCCAGCCTATCTGGAGGTTTGACAACTCTGCTGGAACGCCGGAGAATTGGAGGGCTTGCACTGTCCTGAGGTGCCTCCTCTTCTCTCACCCGGCTGGTTCCCTTATCAAACCTCCCAAGAGATTCTTCCTGTATAACCTGCCTTTAAGTTTATTAACATTATTATCTGTTGGGCAGTTCCTTAAAACCGCTCCTTACTGCTTCTGATACTGTTGGAATCAGTGGTTGCTCTCCACTCCTAAACCTTGGCATGAGCTGATCTATATGCCTTTTCCATATCATGTTACCAAACCCTCTAATTAACACTTTATAATTCCTAACCCCTAATACCTCCATAATTTTTCCTTCTACCCAAGGGTCACCTTTCCCAAAGTTCCTTGCATACACAGCATCATCAACTTTAAAATGCTTCACCACTCCTTGAAGGTCACCAGCAGGCATGTTAGGCAATGAATTGTCCTCTTAAATGACATTTGACAGCCGATACAGGGGGCTTTGAAATTCCTATGAAACATCATTTCTGCTGGTGTCTTATTATGGAGGAATGAACAGTTTTCCTATGGTTATATAAGAACCTACATAATCTGGTATTGAGAGAACCTTTTGTAAACTTTTGTAAACCTTCCTTCAATGTCCTTACGCCCTCTCCGCCAGACCATTTGATGAGGATGGTAGGGGGGTGGAGTAACATGTTCAATACTATTCTTACTAAAGAAGGCTTCCATTCTTGTGAGAAAAAAAGCAGCATTATCTGACACAACTGTGTCTGGTAACCCAAAAATTAAAAAGGATTTCCCCAGTAACTCAGTAGTAACTGTGGATGTCATGGAACTAGTTACTTGCACATCTAAGAATTTTGAAAAGGAATCCACAATTACCAAAAAATATTTGCCCTCAACAGGACCTGCATAGTCTATATGCACTCTAGACCATGGTTTCCCAGTGACAAAGAGTCTACCTCTCCAGGTAGACTCTTTGTCACTTCTGCAATATCTTGGTCCATCTTTGGCCACCAGACCCACTGCCTAGCTTCTGCTTTCATAGCATTGATGCCATTATGACCTATATGCAGATGCTCCAATACCTTACATCTCAATTTTACAGGCACTACCACTCTATTCCTATACAATAATACATTATCATGAACAGTCAGATCTGATTTGACTAAATTATAATCAGATAAGAATACACTGTTTTTACACCATCCATATTTAACATTATTTACTACTTGGGATAATACAGCATCCATCCCAGTTTTCTCTTTGATTCTGTCAAATGATAAGTGTTTGAAATCGAGGAACTCTACTAATCTCACATATTCCAAAAGTATACCTGATTCTAAGCTGTGATCTTCAATAGGTAGTCTACTAAATGCATCTGCAATAACATTTTCCTTGCCAGCCTTGAAGACAATTCATAATCCCGAGCTAATAACAGAGCCCAACGCTGAATTCTGGCATTTGCAATTACTGGAATATGTTTCCTTTTCCAAACAACCCTAGCAATGGTTTATGATCTGTGCGAGCAACAAACTTTCTCCCTAGAAAAAATATCTGAATTTCTTAACAGCATACACCAAAGCTGACCTTCTTTATCAAGTTGAGAATAATTCTGTTCTGGGAGAAAGTTTCTCACTAGTAAAATACACAGGTTTTTCCTGGCTATTTACTACCTGGATTAACACACATCCAACAACCACAGAAGAAGCATCAACCTCAATTATTAATGGATGTTCTCCCTTTAAAAATTTGTCAACAAAGCTGAACACTCCAATTGTTTTTTAACTTTGAACAGCTTCCTCTTCCACTGAAGACCACTCAAATGTAGCCCCCTTTTTAACAAATCACAGTGGTGCCAAAATTAAAGAAAAGTTCTTAATAAACCTACAATAATAAGTCACCACCCCAAAAGGACTGAACTTCCCTACAGAGAGGTGAAGGTAAATTCCAAGAGCCTCCTTGGGGAGAAGAAGGTTTAATACCTTCCCCTGAAATTTCACCCCCAGATGGGGCTTAGATTTGGCTTTCAACACTGACTTATCCTTATTCAGTACTACATTATGCTCGTAAAATACTCAACACCTGCCTGAGTCTGACATCATGCTCAACTTTTGGCACTACATATTATGATATCATCTAAATAGGATGAAACCCCCACCCGGGTTTAAAAAAAACAAGGGAAAAAAAATTTCGGAAAATACCAGAGAGGGACTTCCCCAAAAAAGTAATCTCTTATTTTTAAAAAAAGTCCCCGGGGATTAATTACAAAAGATTTGACCCTTTCATCAACAGGTTTTGTAAATAAGCATTTTTAAATCTAATTTTGTAAATATTTTCCCTTTTCCCCCACTACAGACAATAATTCCCAATCCGGGAAAAAAAGGATATCTTTCACAATGAATTTGTTGTTTAAAATTTTTAAAATCCCCACATATTCTCATAGACTTAGAGTTAGCCTTTTACTGGTACAATAGGTACAGACCATTTACTATAAACACCAATAATGCCTTTCTGCACTAAGTTTTCTAATTTTTCCAATCATCTCTTTGAAAAAAATGGTACTGGCCTTTTTCACAAACTTGGAACAGCCCCCCTTTTCACATGAATTTTGGCCAAAAGTGGAGATAGGTTTACTAAATTTTTCCTAAAATTATCAGATTTCTTCCGCACCGCCTAGTTTTTTAATTTTTGGAGATTCCCCCAATCCACAATTCCCTACCTTTTCATGAGGTCTTTCCCACACAAGTTACTATTATTGGATTTCACTACATAAAACACTTTGACACCTCAATTTTTATTATATTACGGGCAAAACCACCTGCCCCAGAAGGTTTATTTTCCAATTATCATATGCAGTTACCCTCCTAGAACATGGTTCAATGTCCCCCCTTTCAGCCTCTACCAAGTTTTGATAAAGTCGATGGACCCCCCTGTCAATCTAAAAGGTCCTTTTTTTTTGTTAATGATAAACCCATTTTTCCCTTCATAAAAAAAACATTTATCCCTAATTCATATGCCATCACTTCCTCATCCGCTGAAATCACCCCATCCAATTAACTGATTTGTTCTATGATATCTAGGTGACTGCTTTTTTCTGTCCTTTTTTGCCCAAAACTAATTTTTACACCTTAGGGACACTTTTTTGAAGATTTCTCCACACTTTTCTCAAGTGGCCTTTTTTATGACTGTTGTGATAGAAACACAGGCCTTATTCCTAGGCTTTATTGAACACAGAATCCATGGTACATGTCATGTAATCTGCATCACGAATTATCTGTTTTAAGAGAGAGAAACAAACCCCTGTGCTGGGCTGACATCGTCCTCTTATGTTGTTTTTTATTGAAGGGGTCCCTGGGGGGCAGATTTTCCCGTTTCTGCTCCCCCCAAGAGTGGTATCACTCCCCAAACCCCCTTCTAAAATATCAATACAGTAATTTCCAAAAAAGGGTTTGGTGGGTGACGGTACGTCCAGACCTTCGTACCCTTTTAGCCCTTCACCGGGTTGGTATTTTCTGGGGGGGTTTACTTTGTGGAGCGGTCCCTTTCATTAGGGGGTAGCCTAAGGGGGGCTTTCCTGGAGAAACCGAAGCATCTTTCACAACATCTATTGGTGTTCTTGGGGATTCCGCATAACATTGGTTTCAGCTGGGGCTAAGTGTCTTGTAGATACATCTCTTCACCTTTTTTGGAGCGAATGGGGATAATGGGATTAGCTCAAAACCCCTTCCACTAAAGGATCTGTCTTGTTCATCCTATGGTGACTCTTCGGGGGAATGGGTCCGGGGGCCTTTTAAACCCGGGGGCAGGAGGCCCCCTAAGGGGCGCGGAATAGTTGAAGAGTCTCTATGAGGGGGAGTTTTTGTACCGTGCACAGCAAGATTTAATAGAGTGAAGGGCATCAGGTAAGACAGTCTGCCAGTTTTGAACCGGTAGATTGGGGGATTTCAGTGTCTTTAACGCTTCCATATAGTAAAAATTAACCGCTCCACTTGACCATTGCCTTGAGAGTTGTACTTGTTTTTGCTGCAAGCAATCCCTTTGTTAGAAAAAAAACCTGAAGTTATTACTAGAACGAGGATCCACTGTCTGAATGGATATTGGCCGGCATACCAAAAATAGCGAATAACTGGGAAAGCAACTGATGACAGTTGAAGCAGCATATTTGCACGGGGAACAAAAGGAAACCCAGAATATTCATTTATAGTTAAGGAAATACCCCTTTTGGGTTTTTGCTTGGTAGAGGCCTTTAAATCTATATTCAGTCTCTCGAAAGGCTGGGTGGCTTTTATGAGACGATTTTCCCGGGGAAAATTTGGGCCCTCACATACTCTGCATGATCTGATCACTTGTCGAAATCTTCCACTGGTAGGGCATATTCTAGATTTAAAAAATGATACAGGCTTAACCCTGGGTGACACAAGGCCTTGTGGAGTTGAGAGTGATTGCAAATAGACATGCTGCTCCACAGGGGACCTAGAGAATGCATCAGGTAAATGTTTTCTTCCCCTCGGAAAAATTTCCTTTTTCCCCCCGGTAATATTTGCTTCTTGATCTTTTTTTTGTGTTTTTTTGTCAAACATATACATCACACCGTTGGCGCCTTTTTTACAGTGAAATGTCTGCCTGTTAAATAATGCCCCCAGTGGGAACTGCTTCTATGATGGCCTGGGTTCCTTTTTCTACAGCAGCATAGCACTTTTGATCCTTAAAAAGTTTTTTAAAAAGTAACGTCCTGCCTGAAAGGGGACTGCAGCAATGGCAACTTCAGATGCATCCGTTTCCACCTCGAATGGTAAATCATCAATGGCCTAACACTGAGTTTTCAATGCCTTTTGGGATAAAAGGTTTCTGCCCTTTGTCACGGAAAAATTTTTGGTAGCACTCAGTGGGGAATTTACTTGAATAGTTGTAGATCCACTGTGAAAAAGCAAAGAGACCAAGAGTTCTTTGGGGATTTTTGGGGTTTGGGGTTTTGGAAGTTCGTAGAGGTCGAAGTTTTCGGGTCTGGGGATATTGACCTCCTTCCACACACATAACCAAGGATGTTTAACTTTTTGGGGAAAAAAATGATTTTTTTTTATTGTAACTGATATTTTTCTTCTTGGCGGCTTCCAAAACTTATCAAGGTTTGCATCATGTTCCTCCTGGGTCTTCCCAAATGGTAACGTTATCTAAATATGCATAAGTTCCAATAAGTTGCTCTTCCTGAATGAGTGAATCCATAAGGTTGGAAAAGGCTACCCCATTGGAAACCCCCAAAAAGGGGGCTCTGGTAAACTGAAGGGGTCACTATTTTTAAACGCTGTGTATGGTTTAACTTCATTCCTTATAGGGCTTGATGATAGGCATTCGTAGATCAATTGTGCTAAACACATAGTACTGGGGGAATTTTGATCACTGTATCATCAATTCTAGGTGAGGGGACCCTCAAGAAGTGTAAAAATTTTTATTTCTTAGAATAGCGATAGCCAGCCTGTTTCCTTAACATCCTTGACAACAAAGACCTGTGCACGCCAAGGAGAATTTCTTGGTTCTATAATACCCACCCTTTAGCAGCCTCTGAGTTTCTTTTTTTTTAAAGAACATCCTATCTTCAAAGAATAGCGGCGGATTAGCTGATATAGGATGACAATCCCGAAAAAATTAAAAGCCCCTTTTGGGGGTCTACCCTTAAAGTGCTAAGACCACAGACAAAGGAGGAGGCAGTTCACTCCACTTTCCCCCGCAGCTCTTAAATGAAGCAGGTTCCACGGTAACTTCATTAAAAGAGTTTTGGGGCGGGAGTTACAAAACTTACCATTTAAAGGGGGGGTTTTGTACTGAAAATTTTTCCCCGAATTCTTCTGGGCTGAATCTAATGCTCTTGCCGGGGAAAGGGGGAGGGGTAAGTCCAGAGTTTTATTCTCCAATAAACGCTCCTTTTTTTTTGGGTTTTCAGGCCACTGATAAAAGCACCCCCGATGAACTCTTCACAATACTGAGAAGTTACATTTTCCCCCTTTTAAAATTTTCAATGCTTAGTATTCCCCTAAGGATTCACCAATCTGCGGGTTTGGGGGTTGGAAGACGATTTTGTGAAAAAATTTTTTATTTGTGGGTTTAAAATACCGAGACTTGAGGGGGATAGCATCTTCAAAGGATTACACTCAGAAATAACCTCATAGTTTTAAAAAAGGACCCCAAAGTTGATGAGCGGGTTTTTGTTTTTTCTAGATTTTCCCCCGGGGAAAAAAGGGTCTCAAGAAGTTTTGGGGAAAACCCAAAACCCCGTGCTTCCATTCCTGAGCAGCCGTTGATACACTGGGGCCGGGGTCTAGCCTCTCAGGTTTCAGAAAAAAGCTCCATGTTGCAGTGTAGTCTAGCCAGAATCCCCAACAGGTAGCCCAAAATCTGTTTTTAAAAAATTGTTGTGATGGGAAAAAACAGGCCTTATTCCTAGGCTTTATTGAACACAGAATCCATGGACATGTAAAGTAATCTGCATCACGAATGATATGTGTAAGAGAGAGAAAAAAAACACACCATTTCTGGGGAAACGTCCCCCTTTTTTTTTTGGGTTTTTGAAAGGGGGCCCCCCGGGGGTGGTGCAGTATTGTGTCCTCCCGCTGCCCCCCCCAAGAGGGGGGATCACTACAATGACACTTTTAAAAAAAATTTTTAAAAACCCACAAGTAACCCACTACTGTGCTGGAACCCCAATGTTTACATTTCCCCAGCATTAATCATTTGGGGATCAGGAGCAGAGTTTGATCTGTAACAAATGCCTGTTCCAAGTTAAAAAATTTGTCAAATAGTTTTGCAGACTGCACACTTTGCAAATCCAAATTTTTTTTAACTAGGTGGGGGAAAAAACATTTCATCCACCACCCCATAAACAACTGGTCCTCACCGGGGGAAATTGGCCCCCAAAGGTACAGTTCACAGCCAACGTTTCCCCAAAAACTGTATATAATTCATGCAAGGACTCCCCTTTTTTGCTTTTCCTCTCAAAAGCCAACAAACTGGGGGGAGGCTTTTCACTGCATAATAACTTTTCAGTGCCACGACAAAAATCGTCGTAACCTTTTGGGGGTTTTGGTCAAACACATTACCTAAAACACTGTAAGTTTTTTGATCCCAGGGCACTAGCAAGAAATTTTCCCCTTTTTATTTGCTTTTTTAAATTTCCCAAGTGAGTGAAATTGGCTTCCAAAAAGCTTAGCCAAAGCTCCAAAGAAATTTTTTAAAACCCAAAGGGTTTCCCAACTTTTCCTGTGATGCTGCCTTTTTTTGCCACTTGTTGCTCAAGCCCTTTTGGCTGCCAGTATCCCTACTATTTAGGCATATCTTGAACATTTCTGGAGTGAGTTGTCTCTGAATTCATTAATTTTATCCCCCCCCTCCAGTACATAATAAGAGGGGGGACAAAAAATCCAACGGAAAAAAATTTTCATTTTGTTTGGTCTACATCTGGGGGGGATTTAACCCCCCAAAGATACTTGTAACCCCCCGGGGGGCGGCAAAAAGGACATCCAAGAGTCTGCTTTTTTTTTGTTGGATGCACCATAAACATGGGCCCCCCCTGCATGATAGAATGATGATAGAGGGGCTGACTGGGTCAATCTCCTGGGGTCTTTGTCAAAAAATTAAATTGAAAATTCTTTTTTTTTTTTTGTTCTCAAACTGCTAACTGACAAGCCAAGATTGTAATCTATCCCCTTTTAAAGGGGGGAAAAAATTAGCCAATTTATCAGGGGTTTTTTCATCTTGAAGACCAATTTTTATGGAATCCACAGCATTTGCACCCCCACTCTAATTTTCCACAATCCTACCATTTTTTTTGCCTGGCTTCGACAAAAGTTTAAAGGTTTTTCTTTGGGTGAGTTGGGGATTTATGGATGACAGAGAATCGTTTAACCAAAAATTAAAAATTAACCCCAGATACATGGGGCGATTTGAGTGCAAGGAGTATGGGGAAAAAGTTCTGTCTGAAGGGTAGAGGCCCAGTTATTGATGGTGTCCAATTTTTTTAAAAGAGCCACCGGGATGACAACAGCAGCCCCCCCCCCTGCACCAGTGGACTGGTTTAAAAGGGAAAACCCCCCCAAAGTAAATAATTTGGGAGAGGGGCTGTTTGGCTAAATTATCAATACAGCTTAAGGACCCTGTTTGGTTTTAAGGCGAAAAATTTTTTGGGGTTTTTATTTAAGAAGTAGTTTGGGGGAAAAGGAGGGTTTTTGGGGTTTTGGGGAAAAAGGGGGAAATTTTTTGGGGGGGGAAAGTGTGTTTTTGCCTTATTTTTTAAAAAATCATGTAAACTGAAATGGGAGGTCGGTTCCAGTTTTTTATCCATCTGGAGGGATGTTCACAAGTCCATGGTTGAGAGGGGAAAAAAATTTTTAAACATGTTTCATAAAAAATAGTTTTTTTAAAAAATATGAATATTTCTTTTTTGGGTTTTTTTAAATTGGGTTCATTTTTTAATTAATAAAAAAATTTGGGGGGAAAAAATTTTAAGATAAATTGGGGGAATCTTAATTTTGGTTCCAAAAATTTTCAATCGTGGGGGGACGGGCTAGTGACTTTTAGGGGGGGCTTTTCACTGTGCCCCCTTTGCTACCTGAGAATGATGGTTTCCCGACTACGAGCAGCTATATCTCCACCAAGGCGGGGAATTTTAAAAAAAGCAGGGGAAAAAAAATTCAACGATTGAAGGGTAAAATGCAAAGATTATCCCCGAACAATGTCGCCGATGATCAGACCAACGAATGGATGCTAGTCCGTTTTGGGGAAAGGGGGGGAAAGAAGTTGAAGAAGGTCCAGGAGACTGCGGAAAAAAACCCCCCCAACTTTTTTTTGTTATCAGACGAAGGGAAAAAATCCCAGCGATGACCATCTCTACAAAGACCGGGGGAGAACGTAATGCACACCGCCAGTCGAGGTAAGAACATTGTTTTTAGTTGGGAGGGGGCAGATTAGGTTTTTTGGGTGGGGGAAATTTTTTTTAAAAGGGTAGGAATAGGGGGCAGAGGGTATGTTTTCCGGGGGGGTGGGATGCGGGGTATTGTTTGCCGGGAAAAAAACCCCCGGGGAGGAATGGGAGCAATCCTATTATCTGTCTCAGTGCTGGAGGCAAAAATGTTGGGGGATTTGGAGGAGGAGCTGATTAGCAGCCGGGGCAGCAATAGACAGAATTGAAGAAGGGGGGGAACCCTGTCATATGGGGGTTTTCCCCAAAGGAGGAGTTGATGTGAATGGTTGTCCAGGGCAATTGGTGTCAATTGCCGGGGGGGCAAATACTGAAAGGGGAAAACAGAACATTCATTGACAACTGGGACCCCCTTTTATGGCAGAAATGATATGTAGCCAGGGGGGGGTTTTACTTATCAGGTCTGGGGGGGGGGAAAATGGCAACTTCAGGGGGGATTTTTAGGTTTTTAAAAAAAAAAGTTAGGGTATGGGTTAGGGGGGGGGAAAAAGTGAAGTCCCAATGTAGTAAGTTAAAAATTTTTAGGGAAATATTTTGAATAAGGTGGATATTGGAAAGTCAGTGGCACTAGGTCCCCAAAGGGCAGTAAAAGGTATAGGGGAAAAAAAAGAAATGAGCAGGAAGGGAAAAAAAAAAGGGGGGTTTTTGGGGATATTACACCAATAGTCGTAGTGCTAGGAATAAGAGGGGCGAGTTGGGGATTATTTTTAAAGGGGTTTTGGGAATATTGATGTTTTTGAAAACTGAGACATGGTTTAATATAAAAAAACGGGTGCCCCAAGGGGCACATTCAGGGTTTTAAATTGTTCCAAGAAAAAGAAGGGGGGAAAAGGGGGGGGGGACTCTTTTCCGTGATCATTTAAATTGTTGCAAAAAAAAGGGTAAAAAATCTAAAAAAAACACATACAGAGTCTGTCTGGATAAAATTTTTTCAGAGGGGTGCAAAAAAATTATTTAAAGGGGGTTTACCGTCCTCCAAACTTAGATAGGGAACAAGAGAGATTACTTTGGGGGGAAAATTTTAAAGGGCCCCAATGCACGATAACGTAGTAATTTAGGGATTTTTAAATTCAGTCAGATTGATTGGAATTTTTGACAGGGAATTTAGAATCTAACGATTTTTTTGAATAATTCAGGATTGCTTTTTGAACCAGGTGACAGAATCTAAAAGGGGGGAAAAAACCTATTTTATTTGGTTCTGGCAAGAAAGGGAAAAAACCCCTTTTTAATAATTTAGAAATTACAGAGGAACTGGGGTCAAGCGACCATAAGTCAATTACCTTAGATTAAAGGGGGTGTATGATAGTAGGGATAATTCAGTAACGGTCCCAGATTTTCGCTTAGCAGTTTAAAAATGGACTTAGAGAACACTTATCAACTGTGGACTGGGGTAACAAAGAAAGGTATCAATATGACAGTTTTTTTAAAATTTTACAGGTTGCCCAAAGAACATTTATCCCATATAAAGAAATTAGATCAAGTAGAAATGACCCAAAATGGATGAATAATAGGCTCAAATATCTTTTAAAAGGGAAAAAGGGGAAAGGGAAAATTTTTAAAGGGCCCCCAAAAAAGGTGAGGGTCATCTTATAAATCAGTATACTGACATTAAGAGGGACGTTAAAAAGGGGGGAAAAAAAAACTAAACGGGACCATGAAATTAAAGTTGCTAGGGGTTCAAAACTAACCCAAAAAGTTTTTTTTCCCCCTTTATAGAACAAAAGTTAGGATAAGATAGATCCCCTTTTTTTAAAAACTTTGGCATCTTACTGACAAGGAGAATGATATGTGCCTATTTTTAATAATTATTTTCTCTCCCGGGTTTTTACAAGGGGAAAAACTTTTAAAAAAATCCCAGAATTTAATTTTTTCAGAGGCCCAGAAGAAGATAAATTATTTTAAAAACACAGTTACTAGGAAATGGTTAAAAAAAAAAACTAGACAGACTGAAACAAAATAAATCGCCAGGTCCTGATGAGCTTTTCAAGGGTTCTTAAGGAATGCAAAATGGAACTTTTGGGAAACCCAAAACTAACATATTTAATTTATCTCTTCAAACAGGTGTAGTGTCTGGGTATGTGGAAGATGGCTAATGTAATTCCTTTTTTAAAGCAGGGGACAAGTCACACCCATATTACCGCCCAATAAGCCTGACCTCAATTGTAGGCAAATTATTTTTGTCAATTATAGCTGATATTATTAGAAGCCATCTAGATAACCATAATTTGATTAATGATACCAGCATGGATTCACAAAAGGGGGCCCCTTTCCCGCCCATCTAATTTTTTAACCTTTTTTCAGAAAAAATTTTTTTAGGCTGTTATCACGGAAAAAAATTCATATTGTTTATTTGGACTTTAGTAAGGTTTTTTTAAAAGAGTCCCCCACCAAGACTGTTAAAAAAGTGGCAGCCTGGCATTGGGGAAAAGTGTTCATGGATCGAGTCATGGCTCCCCAATAGGAAGCAGGGGGTTGGGATAAATGGGGTTAAATTCCCAATGGGGACTTGTAACAAGTGGTGTTCCACGGGAAAAGTCTTAGGCCCGTTTTTTTTATAATATATATCAATGCCCCTTTACGAGGAATTACTAGTGAATGAGCAAATTCGCCGACACGAAGATAGGTAGGATAATTGATTAAAAAATAGATGTCATAGAACTTCAGGAAGTTTAGACAAAAAATTGTGGTTTAAAAAATGGCAGATGGGTTTAATGTAGATAAATGTAAGGTACTGAAGCTCGGGAGTGTCCATAACCCAAGCACTTATAAGTTAAATAATAGAATTAGCCATGAAGGGCCCAAAAAGTTTCCCGACTTGGACCATTTACAAATCCCTTCTCCCCCTTCCCCTTTCCCCTTTTTTCTTTCTCCCCCCCTGTGTTTTTTTTCTTTTGCCTTGTTTTGTTGTTTTATTATTTTTACCCCTGTGTTCTTGCCCCTACCCCCTTTGGGGGTTAGCCCCCTTTGGGCCCCCAGCTCCCGGGGCCCCTAGCTCCCTTTGGGGGGCCCCCTTGCAGTGCTCCTCTTCTTAGTTTTTACTGACTATACTAGTACCTATTATTCCCCCCCCACTCTCTCTTTTTCCCCCCCTGTCCGCCTTTTAAACTCCCCCCACCCCCCTTTTTTCTGTAGGTATACACCCATATACTCGAACCACAGCCCGGTTTTGGGGGTTCGTACTTTGGGACGGGTGCCCCCGGGCCGGGTTTTACGGCTCTGGTCCAACAGGAGGCCTGGTACGGGACGGGGCCCCGGGGGGGTTGCCCCCGGGGAAATTTTTCCAGGGGACCCAGGTAGACTGGAGATGCAGCCCAGTTTGGAACCCACACCCCCCCAAAACCCGGGGGAAAAAACTCGAGAAAGTAAAAAAGGTTTTTCAACAAGACTAGCCCCGGGGGCTAAGGGGATGTCCTACGAGGAGAGGTTGGGGGGAAAACGACCTGCGACACTGGAGGACAGGGAGATAGGGGGAAAGATAAAAAACATTAAGATACTAAAGGGGAAATTTGGGAAAAAAAATGGACAGAGACAGAATTTTCCCCGAGAGGGGGGAACACAACAAGGGGATACAGTTGGAAGTTGAAGACTCAGATGAATCACAGGGATGTTAGGAAGTATTTCTTCCCCCCAAGAGTGGGGAAGTGAATAGCTTAGGAAGTGATGTTGGGGGGGGGCTCCATAAAAGTTTTAAAAAGAGGTATAAAAAAGCCTGGGGGCACAGGGAGAGGACCCAGTAGCAGGGGGGAAAGGGGAGGGGCCAGGAGCTGTGATACCCCTGCAACCACAAGGGGGAGCACACATTTTTTTTTTTTTTTTCTTAATAGCTCTTGTTCTTCTTTATTTCCTCTATTGTCTTGGGGAAGGGGAAAAGAATTTTCCTCCGTAAGCCATGCGTGTCGTATAAGGAACCCAAAATCCGGGGAGCAATGGGCTAAAACCCCAATTCCCCTGAAAAATTTTTAAAAAAACGAATAAAAAAAGCTTTAAAAAACTGGGATTTTTAAAAGGGTTTTGGATGTGTGCGGATGATAAGAAAGAGATGACCCCCGATGTATAAAAAAAAAAGGTTGGGGATTTTCCGGGCCCCTAAGCGAAACGAAAAAGGGGGGGTAGGGGTTTAAAAGTGGGGAGAAATAAAGGGGTTTAAAGGTCAGGGTATCAGAGTTAGAAAAAAGGAAGGGGTAGCAATAATGTTGAAGGACCAGTTATGGAAGGAGAAGGGGAATATAAATGTGTAAATTCAAGGATTATGGGATTAAAAAAAGGGGGCGGATGCGAAAAGTGGGTTAAATAAGGGGTTTTACCGGGAAAAAGAGAGGAGTGGGGAGGAGAGAAATTTTGGGAGATTTTAAGCGAATGTATATAAACCCTTTTTAACCAAGTGAGAGAGTAATTGTAGTAGGGGACCTAAATGCTAAAGTAGGAGAAACATGTAGAGTGGGTTTTAGGAATTTTTTGGGGGGCCCCGGGTAAATGAAAATGGGGGCCCTTGATTGAACCCCTTTTTATAGAAAGGGGTTTGTTATGGTAATACATATTTTAAGAAAAAGAGGATAAATAAGTATACAAGATATGATGTAGGGGTAATGACAGTAGTTTTTTGGGGCTATGTATTGGTAGAAAAAAGACGGGGTTTCAGGATGTACATGTTTATAGGGGGGCCACAGATTTTAAAATCACTTTTTAGTTGTAGCTAAAGGGGAGTAAAAGGAGATGGGATAAAAGGGAAAAAAAGGGAAACAGTAAGAAAAAGAGAGGTGAAGGTTTATAAACTAAAAAAAGGAGGCAGTTAGGGAAAAATTTAAAAAACTTTTGGGAGGGGAGATGGGCTAGTGAGAGTGTAGGCAATGGGGTCGGATGTAAAGGGGTAGGTTAAAGAATGTAGTGTTAGAGTGTTCAGCGGGTTTGTGGTTACAGGAAAGTGGGGGGAGGGAAGAAGAGGATTGGTGGAATGGGTGATGTAAAGAGAGTAGTAAGGGAAAAAAGCAAGAGAGGTTTTTACAAAGTAAAAGGGATGAAAAGGGGTGAAGAGTATATGAAGAAAAAAAGAGTTTAAAGAGGGGGCAAGCAATGTAAAAAGAGAGCAAAAAGAGCGAATGGGTGAGATGTTATAAAAAATTTTTTAAAAAAAAAGAAAAAGTTTTTTGGGTGAGATTAATAATTGAAACCCCGGGGGAAAAAATGGATTTGACATTTAAAAAATTTGGGGGGGTTATTAAAGGGGGAAAGGGGGGAAAAGGGAAGATGGGGGGGAAAATTTTGGGGGTTGTTAAAGTTGATGAAGACGGGAAGGTGATTTTTTTATAGGGAAGGAGGAATAACATTTTTTGGGGAGTGCAGAAGAGCCAGTTGTGAGTGTGGGGAAGTTCGGGGGCAGGGGGTAGAATGAAAGGGGGTAAGGCAGCTGGGTTTTTTTTAATAAAGGTAGAAATGTTAAAAGCAGGCGGAGATATAGTTTGGAGTGGTTGGGCTTTTTTTAAAAAAATTTTGGAAGGGGGGGAAGGCCCCCGATCAAGGGGTTTTTCCCTTTTTAAAAGGGAAAGGGGGGGAAAAAAAAGTGAAAAAAATTTTAGGGGGGAAAAAAGGGTGTTGAGTATACCAGGTAAAAATATGGTAATTATTTTGAAAAAATTAAGAGTAAGAGGGGGAAAAATATCAGATAACAAGGTGGCTTTAGGAAAGGTAGGGGGGTGTAGACCAAAGTTTGCCCGTAAAACATATAGGTAAACAGTATTTGGATAAGGGTAAAGAGGTTTTTTTGGCATTTATGGATTTGGAAAAAGGGAAAATAGGGGGGGGATAGGGGGCAATGGGGGATGTTGCAGGTGTATGGAATAGGAGGTGGGGTTTAAAACAGTGAAGAGCTTTTTAGGATAGGGGGCTCAGGTTAGAGGGGGAGGGGAGGGAAGTATTTTCGGTAAAATAGGCCTTGACAGATTTTGATGTCACCATGGTTGTTCAATATATTTATAGATGGGGTTATAAGAAAGTGAATGCGAGGGTCTTAACAAGAGGTGGGGGGTTTAAAAAAACAAAGAATCAAAAAAAAAGGGGGAGTTGTCACAGTTGTTTTTCTGATGACACTGTGTTTTTTGGGGTTTTTGAAAAAGTTCAGAGGTTGGTGGATGAATTTGGGAAAGGGAAAAAAAGGAAAAAGAAAGTGAATATGGGGAAAAAGGGGATGAGGAAAAAGGGTCCCGGGGTCTTTGGGGAGCCACAGCAGGACACAATACTGACCATCTCGGGGGCCCCTTTTACAAAAAACAAAATAGTAAGCGGATGGCCCAGCATGGCGGGGGTTTTCTCTTACACAGAGACATTCGTGATGCAGATTACTTTGGTAAGCTTAAAATGCCCCGTAGAATAGCTTTTCTGAGGACATATACCTTCATCACCTGTCCAAAAAAAAACAGATGTATTTTCTTCTGTTGCAGACATGTACCATGGATTTTGTGTTCAATAAAGCCTGGGGAAAAACCCCGTTTTTTACAAAAAAAAAAAAGATTGGGGGCAAAAATTGGTATCAGATTGGGGGGAGAGAGTATGGGGGGAGGTGAATGTATTCAGATATTTGGGAGTGGACATTCAGCAGATGGGCTTTAAGGATGAGGTTTTTTATAGAATTGATGAGGGGAAAAGGGTGAGTGGTGCACTTGGGTCTGTGGAGACAAAAAACTTTTTCCATGGAAGTAAAGGGGGGGAAAGTGGGGGAGTATAGTTATACCCCTCTTATATGGGTGTGAAGCATGGGTGATGAATGTCGCAACGAGGAAAAAGGGGGGGGGGCAGTGGAGATGTCATGTCTGGGGTCAATGTGTGGTGTGAATATAATGCAGAGAAGGGGGGTTTTGGGAAATTAAGAGGGGGTGCGGGATTACCAAAACTATTATCCAGAGGGCTGAGGAGGGTTGTTGGGTGGGTTCAAAAAGTAGAGAGAATGGAACAAAAAAGAATGACCTCGAGAGGAAAAATTTGTAGTGGGGGGGAAAGGGGGGGTAGGGGCGGCCTGGGGAAAAGGGTTTGGGGGGAGGGGGGAAAAAGGGTTTTGTGTGCAAGGGGCTTGATTTCCCGCAAGCCCGGGGGGATTTTGAAGGAGTGAATGGGGCAAATGGTTTTAATACTTGACGTGTGTTGGAGTGGGGGAAAAAACATTTATGAAGGGGGGCCCCCAACCGGCAGGCCGGACTTGAGTCCTGGAGATGGGAAAAACAGTGTCTGCATCTGAAGGAGGGGGGTTTTAAAAATTTCAGTTTTATATCTGTAGTGTAAAATACCCCCCTGGCAAGACAGGAAAAACGAAAGTTTTTTTTTTTTTGGGGCCCCCCTGCCTTGGTGGGAATCGGCCGATGTTTTTTTTTAAAAAAAAAATAAATAAAAAAAAAAAATATATATATATATATATATATATATATATATATATATATATATATATATATATATATATATATATATATATATATATAATAGGCACAGTAATATCCTGTAGTCTACCTGGGGGGAATTCCAGGGGTCAACCCCGGGGGCCCCGGGCTGGGGACCAGGCCTCCTGTTGGACAGGGCCTGATTTAAACCCGGCTTTTTACTGGGCCCACGCAGTCCAACGACGAAAACCCCAGCCCGGCTGATCAGGACCCACTTGAGGTGCCTGTTCCCGTGCCTGCTTGAAGACAGCCAGGGGTTTGTTTGGGAACCCCCGATGTATGCTGGGAGGCAGTTGAACAATTTTGGGCCCCCCGACCTATTGTGTTGCCCCCCAAAAGGGCTAGTGGCCCCCGCTCTTCTTTGGGGGGGTGTTACACGCCTGCCGAGTCTTTTGCTTTCGTAGGGGGGACTGCATTTTTTGTATATTAACTCAAAGACTTTGGGAAAAATGAATGCCTACCCCCCCATTTCCCCCCGACCATGGAACCCGTGTTCATCAAGAACCCCAAGAAACCCCTGTAGGTTTTAAAATTTATGGAGAGGGGTTCCGGGGTTCCCCAAAACCCCCAAAAGCTTGCCGGACTCCCCGGGGGGAATAAAAAGGGCCGAATCAACCAAAACCTTTTACTTTTTGGGGGCCCAAAAAGTTCCCCAATTTTTTAACCCCCAGCCTGGCTGATCAGGTAAGACTTTTTTTGGGGCCCGAATAACAAAAAAGGCACAATAGGACTGGAACAATACACACACAACCCCCATATAAAAAAAAGGAGCTTACGACGACGTTTTGGGGCCCCCCCCCCCGGCTGTTTAAGACAGCCAGGGTTTTGGTAATCCCCTTTTTTTATGCCGGGGGGAGTTGAACAGTATTGGGCCCCCGCCACTTTTGTGTTTTCCCCAACGGGGGGTGGCACCCCTGCTTTTCATTGGGGAAAAATTTCATCGCCTGCCGAGTCTTTTTCTTTCATAGGGAGTGATTTTCATGCAAGTTTGCTATTAACCCTAAAGATTTTTCCCCGTGTATATAATAATGATTCTCCTGCATGCGTTCAGGGAGAAGGTTTAGGAACTTCAAGCATTCTCAGTAATTGAGGTGGTTTATCGCAGTTATCCCCATTTTCCCTCCCTTTTTTGAAAAGTTGGGGTGGGTGCAGCAATATTCCACCCTAATAGAACAAGCGACCTAAAAAGTGTCAACAGGGTTTTTGGGGCCCCCCGGGGGTTTTTTAAAAGGTTTTTCATTATCCATCCGTTATTTTTCTAGCAGATTTTTTTTTACTTAAAAGGCCCTTTGGGAAAGGTGAGACCCCTTTGACATGATCACCCCAGGTTTTGACATTAGTTTTTCGCTCTATTGGGGGGTTTTTAAATTTTTTTTGTACTCCGATGAGTTTTTAAATTTTCCCCAACGTTTTCCATTTTCGAGTAATTGAAATTTCTCATCATTGAACTTCATATTGTTTTCTGCAGCCCATTTAAAGATTTAGTTTATGTCTGCTTGGGGTCTTGCAGTGTCTTCAACGGGGGACACTGTCATGCAGAGGGGCCCATCAAAAAAGGGGAAAACACTGCACTGTGGCTTAAGAAGAGGTATGATAAAGCTCACAAAAACGGGGAAAGTGACCTAGTAGGGGGAAATGAAGAGGCAGAGGAGCTGGGACTCAACCCCTGCAATCACAACTATGTGAGTAAAACTGGGGGAGCCCCCACACACACACACACACCCCGTGTGTGTGTGGGGCCAATGAGTCTTGCCCCCCGCAACCACAATTGGTAGTACAACTAGGTGACCCCCACACACACGGGTAATGCTTTTTTACAGGGGGGAAAAATCAGGGTTTTTTTTCCAGAATGGTCTGAAAAAACCACTGTGGATAAAATTTTTGCCATTTTTCGAACATTTTTTGAGTGAGTTGTTAAAATTTTATTAAACGCACTCAGTACACAGGGGGGGGTGTGACAATAGTCCATCTGGCAAAGTTTACATTTCGTTTGGTCTACATCTGGTGGTGATAATTTAACCCTGTAAAAGATCCTTTATAACCCAGCCAGAGCCGGGCGGAGTGACACCCAAAAGAGTCTGTTATTTTGTGGTATGCAGCAAGGACATATGACCCCTCTTGCATGATAGAATGATGATAGATGGACGATTGATGTCAATCCCCCTCAGTCTTAAGTCAAAAAAAATTCAGTTGAAGTTATTTTCGTATTATTGTTCATAAACTGCCAACTGACAACCCGATTTTCCCTTTTTCCCGGGGGACTGGAAGTCAGTGCTCGATATGACGTACACGTCAGTGGCCCTATAAACCCCAACAACAACACTTGGGCTCCTACCTTTTTGCACTGGGCCGCACTTTTTTACAAGGATTTTTTGGGGAAGGGGAACCCCCTTGGGTCGCCTTTCCCAATCCTCAGTGGATATTAAACTGACTCCCCCCCGGGGTTTTTGGGGCACAAACCCCTGGCGGCTCATCTACCCGCCTTTGAATGATGGACTTCCGTACTCCCCCCGGTGTCCCTCACAGCCTGAGACAGTGGGGAAACTTCCTACCGTGGTGCCCACTTATCCCTTTCACGGACTGTTCTCCGGGGGGCCCCCCTGTTTGGGATGCAATCTTTAACCCTACCTTTTTTTAATGGGGGGGGGTTTGATCCTCCAGACCGTCAGGATATTGACCTGTACCCGGAAAATTTTTGCTCTTCAGGGCACATTAAGGACATATAATAGCAGTTATTAGTCTTCCTTCCACTTTGGTCGGGGTTCCTTCTCCGGGGCGTTGGACGGCAGGGCCGATAGGGGTATGCTGTCAGTGGCCTAAAAACCCCCAAAAAAAAAACCCCTTTTTGTTCCGGGGGGGCTGTGATAAAGTCAACAATAAACAGTGTTTGTGGTGTCTAACACGGGGGGGGAACCTGCCTTTATTTAAAAAAAAATTTTATGTGTTAGATGGGTACATAGAGGGGTTTGGGAAAGAAATATAAAAGTATTAAGAGACGAGGGCCGGGAAAGTATGTTGTCTTTTGGGGTTTGGGGTTTTTTTGGGGGTGTGGGGGTGTTAGGTGCTCAGGTGTTGGTTGTGAGGTGTTGGGGGGCTCAGGTGTTGATGTGTGGGGTGTTAGGTGCTCAGGTGTTGGGGGGAGGTGTTGGTGCTCAGGTGTTGAGTGTGGAGGTGTTGGGGGGCCCGGTGTTGGTGTGTGAGGTGTTAGGTGCTCGGGGGTTGAGTGTGTGGGTGTTAGGTGCTAGGTGTTGGTGTGGGGGTTTGGGGGGAGGTGTTGGGGTGTTTTTGGGGTTTGGTGGGTGTTGGGGTTTGGGGGGGGGGGGTGTTAGGGGGGCCCCGGTGTTGGGGTGGGGGGGGGTTGGGGGGTTTGGGGAGGTGTTAGGGGGGGGGGGTGTTAAAGGGGGGGAGGGGGGTTAGGTGGTGGGGAGCGGGGGGTGTTAGGGGGTAGGCAGCACAGGTGTTGGGTGGGGGGGGCAAGTGTTAGGTGGGGGAGGGACAGCAGGTGTTAGGTGGGAGGCAGCGCGGTGGGTTTGGGGTGAGGGCAGCAGGTGTTAGGTGGTGAGGCAGCAGGTGTTAGGTGGTGAGGCAGCAGGGTGTTAGGGGGAGGCGCAGCAGGTTTGGGGGGTAGGCGCAGCGGTGTTGGGGGGGTAGGCGCAGCGGTGTTAGGGGGTAGGCAGCAGCAGGTGTTAGGGGGTGGGGCAGCAGGTGTTAGGTGGTGAGGCAGCAGCAGGGTTAGGTGGTGAGGCAGCAGCAGGTGTTAGGTGGTGGGCAGCAGCAGGTGTTAGGGGGGTGAGGCAGCAGGGTGTTAGGGGGGTGGGGCAGCGCAGGTTTGTTAGTAATCTTAAGGTTTATGTTACATAATATTGTTTGCAGAACATTCATAAACTACAAGGTTCATTTTTAAACCCAAAAAAAAACCCTTAAGTTAGTGTTTGTTTAGGTAAATAAATTATCATACATAGTAAATGTACATTAACCACCAGAGTAACACAAATATTAACCCCCAGAGTAACACAAAATTAACCACCAGAGTAACACAAATATTAACCAAGAGTAACACAAATATTAACCCCAGAGAAAAAAACAAATTTTTAACCAAAAAAGGGGGAAAACAAATATTAAAACCCCCAGAGTAACACAAATATTAACCCCCAGAGTAAAAAAAATATTAACCCCAATAACACAAATATTAAAACCCCCAGAGAAAACAAAATTAAACCCCAAAAAGTAACACAAATATTAACCACCAGAGAAAAAAAATATTAACCAAAGATAACACAAATTTTAAAACCCCCAGAGTAAAAAAACAAATTTTAAAACCCCCGAGTAAACAAATATTAACCCCAAAAAAACACAAA
>WNWK01019788.1:0-37081 GCA_009830355.1 Cherax destructor | reverse complement strand
ATAGGCAATGTTGCGTGGAGTCAAAGTATCTTAAGGGTCAGTCTCAACCATGGTACCAGAGGACGGTAACGGAACATTACCCGGAAGAGGTACTGGGTTGGAAGGTCGAAAAATGGTCGAAGAAGTGCCAGAATCTGTAAGGGTGCTGCAGGAAAGGGCCCAGGAGGAGGCAAGTCATGGTTATGGGGAGGGGTGGAGGAAATGTGGATGGATAGCTCCCAGGAGGAATGAAAGGGATTGTATATCCCAATCCATTCCCAAAAGAGCCCACAGTGCTGCCAGCAGTGCAGATACGTGGAACATGTGCCTTACCCTAGCAATCCAGGATAGCAACCTCATATCCACTGAACAACCTTGGGGAACAAAAGAGAGGGTGGGCGGAAATCCGCCACCAACCCCCGAAACCGACAGGCAGCCTCCGGAGATACACCCGTCACCCGAAAGACATCCTGAGCCACCCCCTTGGAACTCTGGAGGGAAAACGGGACATCCCCGAATGATCCAGATTCTACTGCAAACACCACTACCAAGGACCTCAACGGAATGGGATGGATATCAACACGCTTTCGCCAACGTAGGAGCTTGGATTTCAGAGGGGAAGATCCCAAAGGTCAAAACAAGAAATTAAGGAGAGGGAGGGATGGGGAAGGACAGGGAAGGGAAAAGAGGAATGGGGTAGGGAAGAGGGATTGGCAGGTAATTAGGTTCGGTTGGATGGTCCAATTCCTCAGACCAAAAGCCTCTTCACCGTGCCAAGAAGCCAATATCCCCCTTGAAGAGGCACCAAAGAGGAACAAGTGAACAAGATAATCCGCTAACAGGTGGCCATAGAAGCTTATGGTACATTCCTCTTTCTACAAAGAATCGTTTCTAAGTGAAGTTTCTGATGGAAAGAGGAATGTCAAGCTCTTATACCCTGCTGCATCCTGTACTGCTTAGTGCTCTTCTACAGGACCTACCAGTTCTCAAGAAGAAACCAATGAAAGTGGCTGAGTAAAGAACTGCGAATCTGAGGTCTACTGTAGAACATGCACGAAACAGAAGCCCATTTATAGCCCCAGAACCCTAACCTGTTCCAGGAACAAACTAAACGTCCTAGTGTCAGTGTCCAGGAGAGCACAGCGCTTTGCGAATCACGGTAGAGAACGATCTGGGATCCCCATTGTAGCTGGGAGCCTGAACACCAGGAACTTCGATGGTGCGCAGTTTCGGACTGAATACAGAGGACTCCTTGAAACTGGACGAGAGATCTCTCTCACGATAACTCAAACTCCACCATTGTCCTTAGAGCTTCAAAACATGAACAGAAATATACTTAAAGAAGCTAAGTAATTCATGATCACTGTCAGAGTCCGGTTGACTTGCTACAGTTCTCCTCAGTTCTTGCCTTCTTGCTTCTACTAGCGAACCCCATTCCCTGCAACGTCTTGGAGATCTTCCACACCTCACCTTTGACAGTATTTAAGACTGTTTTCATGATTCAGCTTCATATTGTTCCAGACCATGGAGCTGAACTCTTCTCCTGGCTCAGGGACTGACCTCCTCAAACTATTTCTCCAAGGTTGATAGACTTATTACACCATCTGTACTTCGTCACTACTACTGCTTCTTACGATACATTCTCCTCTTTATTTGACTGATGAAGCCTACCACACAGCCGAAACGTTTGAACAATATAGACACTGAACTGTTGCAGATGTGTCTTACTCATCAACACAGTAACGTCTTTGTGATACTCAGCAATAGGCTGGTATGGTGTATTATATTCGCGGGAAAGAACAGCTCCAATTCCTCTGATCAAGAGCACTTCACCATAATCGTAGTTTAAGCATTAAACCATCATAACCATCATTAATCCATCATAACCGGAAATAAATCTATTGTCACCGGCAATAAATCCAACATCCCTGGGAATAAATTCAACATCATTGGGAATAATTATAGTTACAATTAAGCACTAAACCCGAAATGGTCATGCAGCACTTCAGAGAAGGTATGTGCAAAAGCATGAATGTGTGAAGGATAAGACTGGGTGAGGGGCAGGGATGTGGGGTGGAGGGATGTGGGGTGGAGGGATGTGGGGTGGAGGGATGGGAAAAGGCAAGAGTAAAATTTAAATAAAAAGTTGGTGCAATAATTTAGTTTATGTTAAAAAAAATAGGGGTGAAACTGTGTTGGAGAGGTGGAGACATCGAGAGTGAATCTTGTGAGGCCGCTGATAAAACAGAAGTCTATTAAGATAGGGTGAACTGACCGTGCGACCCGACTGTCCGTGGAAAGCGGTTCCTGGCATTTCTCCGTATGGTATCCGCGAGTCTCGTGCGTCTGATATATAAGCAGGAGATCAGTCTCTCCCAAACACGACAACTGGGGAAAACAGATCGCCAGAATCTTAAACGTAGTCTGATAAAAACATTTTGTCTTGGTTTAACTTGGACCAACGTTGATGGCTAATGTTGCGGAGTTGATGGGAGATCACTAAAAAAAGCAGTCAGAGAAAGGAATAATACCCTTGCTGAATCTGCTTGTTCGTTGCCCCGTACCCTTTGGTTGCCACCTTCCTTAACCGAAGGGCATCTTCCAGGAATACTTCCGTCATCCAAGGACACACTAGACCGGCAACCAGCGGCCCCGAAGGGCGGCCCAGCATCTCTCAAAGATAATCAAAATCCCACAGCAAACTGCACCACCACAGAGGTCCGAGGTGGAATGGAATTGATAACCCTCCCTTTTCCCTCTTAGGAAATGAAATTCACAGAGGAAAAATCCCTAAATAAAGGGGCCGAATGTAGAGAGGAGTTGAGAGGGGAAGATTTAAGATTCGATCCAAGGGAGGAGACAAAAGATTTAATCCCTCGCCGAGGAATTCGCACTCTCCCCTTCCCCTTGAAAAAGGTCACTGAAAATAAATCCATTATCGCTGGGTATAAATCCATTATCGCCACGAATAAATCCACTGTCACTGGAATATATCTTTTCTCACCCGATAAAAATTCGTTATCAGAGTACAAATCCAGTATCAGCAAGAATAAATCCACTTTCTTCAGTAATAAACCGTTTGTCACCAGGAATAAAGTAATTATCATTGGCATAAATCCATTTTCACCATGCATAAATTCATTATTTCCTGGAATAAATCTGTTATCACTGGGAAACCCATCATCACTAGCAATAAACCCATTGTCACCAGCAATAAACCCATTGTCACCAGCAATAAACCCATTGTCACCAGCAATAAACCCATTGTCACCAGCAACAAACCTCACCAGCACCAAGAAGTGTCTCACTACAAGTTACCAAGTCATTATTCCTTCATAAATTCCACTATTAGTTTATAGGCTGTTATTAGACACTGTTCTCAACATTGGCAATTCACTTCATCCTCACTGGTGCTATTTATTCTTTTATCATCATTATGATAAATAATCTTATCCATGAGGAGATAAACAAGGTGTTTTATTGGTCTTTGGGAAATTCGAGGTAATTTTCCTTTTAATCTGAGGGGATGAGCTAAACACGTAGGGGGTCATGCAGTGCCTGAGGAAGGGGGGCAGCAATCGGATGCAATCCAGGGAAAAGGGGGGGGGGGAGGAAAGTCCAGGTCCTTGAATAAGAAATTTCTGGCCATCTTCAAGGCACCTCCCCGGAAGGAAGGAATATGAAGAGGTAACTAGGTTTATTCTGAGGAAGAAGAAGGGTGCCTACAATGCATTGGATCAAGAGCCCTTTAGAAGCATCAAGCCCCCCCCCCCTTCCCTTGATGGGTGAGAATGGGCAAAATAACATGCAAGGTATCATACAACATAGAAGGTAACACACAAGGTAACATACAAGATAACATACAAAGTAACATACAAGGTAATATACACAAACATACAACATCTCAGACCCTCACATAGTCACCTCCCTACTTCCCAAACATTCACTCCGCACTATGGGCTTATACGTACCTCATGAACCTATTTAACTCGCTTGGTTACAATGGCTAAACTTAATAATTTATTAAGTAGGCACAAATATACTAGACACGTCGTCAGGATCACAGTGCTGGCCCAGCCAGTCCTCACAACAACAAGGAGAGAGATTACTTCGTCGACTGGAGTACCTGAATGAGCCAGCGAGTCGATCAGCTCGAAGTGCCACCTAATTATGCATAAAGTCTTTTCAGATAGTTTTAGCTTTTTCTTTCTTTCTTTTTATCGAGACATTCTATATTTACACTTGTTTTAATTTTTGCCTCTAGAAACTTATTAGCAAAATTAAATTTATTGTACCAAATTTTTAAAGTAATTCTCTCTTAAGCAGAGGTGATGGTTCGAAAGGGTTCATGACCCAGGTGACTGAAGCTACGTTTCCCAGGTGTTGTACGACCCATACTGGTTTGGCGCTTACTAAACAACAATAAATAATGCATATAATAATACGGCAATTATTGTTTTGAAATATATAATTATTACATGTTATTTACTTTCGGTTCTTTTCATAAATATAAAAACAGCTAGCGACAGACATTTTAGTTATTTTAATTTTTAAGGTCACGGTAAAGAATTCTTTAAAAATTATAAATTAAATATATATATATATATATATATATATGTGTGTGTGTGTGTGTGTGTGTGTGTGTACTCACCTAGTTGTGGTTGCAGGGGTGTGTGTGTGTTTGTGTGTGTGTGTGTGTGTGTGTGTGTGTGTGTGTGTGTGTGTGTGTGTGTGTGTGTGTGTGTACTCATCTATTTGTACTCACCTATTTGTGGTTGCAGGGTCAAGTTATAGCTCCTGGCCCCGCTTCTTCAGTGATCGCTACTAGGTCCTCTCTCTCCCTGCTCCATGAGCTTTATCAAACTTCGTCTTAAAACTATGTATGGTTCCTGCCTCCACTACGTCACTTTGTAGGCTATTTCACTTCCTAATAACTATATGACTGAAGAAATACTTACTAACATCTCTTTGACTCATCGGAGTCTTCAACTTCCAATTGTGACCCCTTATTTCTGTGTCCCATCTCTGGAACATCCTGTCTTTGTCCACCTTGCCAATTCCTCGCAGTATTTTATATGTTGTTATCATGTCTCCCTTAACCCTCCTGTCCTCCAGTGTAGTCAGTCTGATTTCCCTTAACCTTTATTCGTAGGACAGTCCTAATAGCTCTGGGACTAGTCTTGTTGCAAACCTTTGCTCTTTCTCTAATTTCTTGACGTGCTTGACCAGGTGTGGATTCCAAACTGGTGTTGCATACACCAATATGGGCCTACCGTATATAGTGTACAGATTTTTGAGAGATTCCTTAGTAAGGTATCGGAACGCTGTTCTTAGGTTTGCCAGGCGCCCATATGCTGCAGCAGTTATCTGGTTGATGTGCACCCCAAGATCTTTTTTCTTGAGTGAGGGTTGCAGTCTTTGGCCACCTAGCCTATACTCTGTCTGAGGTCTTCTTTGCCCTTCCCTTTGGAGGTGTTAAATTCAAGGAGACAATTGCTGGATCAGGCTTGCAGCCTGTCCAGGTCTCTTTGTAGTCCTGCCTGATCCTCATCCGATTTAATTCTTCTCATTAACTTCACATAATCTGTCATTCACACATACCAAAAATGGCTCAGGTCCTAGGACTGACCCATGAGAAACCTTGCTCGTCACAGGTGCCCACTCTGACACATCGTCACGTACAATGACTCGTTGTTGCCTCCCTGTCAGATATTCTCTGATCCATTGCAGTGCCTTTCCTGTTATGCATGCCTGATCCTCTAGCTTTTGCAATAACCTCTTGTAAGAAACTGTGTCGAAGGCCTTCTTGCAATACAAGAAAATGCAATCTATTCACTCCTCTCTCTCGTGTCTTACTTTCGTTACCTTGTCATAAAACTCCGGTAGGTTTATGACACGGGATTTTCCCTCCCTGAAACCGTGCTGGTTGTCGTTTACAAGCTTGTGTCTTTCTAGGTGCTCCACCACTCTCCTCCTGATAATCTTCTCCTTGATTATGCATACTATGCACGTCAGTGACACAGTCTGTAGTTTAATGCCTCGTATCTGTCTCCTTTCTTAAAAATTGGGACTACTTTTGCCATCTTCCATGCCTCAGGTAGTTACCCAATTTCAATGGATGTTATAAATTAGACACATATGCAACAATTGGGTATCTTTATTGAGGAAACGTTTCGCCACACAGTGGCTTCATCAGTCCAATACAAAGCAGAAAGGTGTAAGGAGAGGAGGAGTTTGAGGTAATCAGTCCCTCGGCCTGGAGTCGATGTGTTCAGTCCATCAATCTTGTAGGAATACAGCACAGGGCCGTAGAGGTGGCTTATATACTGTAGTCAGGTGAGGCGAAGCAGGAGGAGGCGTTGTCATAGTGGTACCATCCACTAGTCGAAGTAGGTCTTCGTCCAAAGGTTGGACAAGTGTTGAAGAATTCGTTTGTATCAAGATCCCAAGTTGTTGCTGTGTCAGACAGGATGTAGATGAATGGTTCAGAGAACCGACAAGTTATAAATTAGACACATATGCAACAGTTGGGTATCTTTATTGAGGAAACGTTTCGCCACACAGTGGCTTCATCAGTCCAATACAAAGCAATAAAGATACCCAATTGTTGCATATGTGTCTAATTTATAACTTGTCGGTTCTCTGAACCATTCATCTACTTCAATGGATGTGTTGAAGATTTTTGTTAGTGGCACACACAGCATCTCTGCTCCCTTTCTAAGGACCCATGGAGAGATGTCCGGTCCCACCGCCTTTAAGGTATCAAGTTCACATAGCAGCTTCTTCACCTAAGGAGTCCTTCCTGTCTCCACTGTAAATACTTCTTTAAATCTCATGTTGAACTCCTCACATACTTCTTGGTCGTTTCTTGTGAACTCCCCACCTACTTTCCTCAGCCTGATTACCTGGTCCTTGACTGTTGTTTTCCTCCTGATGTGGCTATACAACAGCTTCAGGTCAGACTTGACTTTCGATGGTATGGCATTTTCGTATTGTCGCTGAGCCACCCTTATCTGTGCATACTCGTTTCTGGCTCTGCGACTAATCTTCTTATTTTTCTGGGTCCTTTGTCTTATGTACTTTTTCCATTCTCTAGTGCACTTAGTTTTTGCCTCCCTACACTTTTGGGTGAAACAAGGACTCGTTTTCGTCTTCCCATTATTTCTGTTGCCCTTGGGAATTAACCTATCCTCTGCCGCCTTGCATTTTGTTGTCACGTAGTCCATCATTTCTTTTACTGGTTTTCCTGCCAATTCTCTCTCCCACTGAACGTCTTGTAGGAAGTTCCTCATGCCTGTGAGTGTATGTGTGTGTGTGTGTGTGTGTGTGTGTTCGTGAACCTGCCGGAAGGTCAAAGCAAGATATCTCATTTCCCTTTTAGAACGATTCTTTGGTGATGGATGAAGAACAGCCGTAGTTATCTTTCTCGTCTCTGTTACTGATGTTCAACAAGGCTGATTTTTTAAGACTATTCAATTTGATAAATCTGGTTTAAAAACCTGGCGGATTGGCCCCACACAGTCCAAAGTCAATATAAAAATCCTTCAAATTAAGGCACACTAATATTTAGGGTTTGAAGCCTTTCATACGAGGCATATTTTAGTTATCACATGGGAAACCATTTATTTCATTAACTGGCAAATTGGAATTGCACAGCTCAAAGTGAGTGCCCAGCTTTCTTTTCATAAAACCTACCAATGGTGAAAGTTTGAAGACGATCAGAAATAGCATTCATCAGTAATTGATCAGATTCCAACGATTCCAATTTCACTAAAATTTCCAATATGGACCTTTTCGGACCAAACTTATGGGGTATCATTTTTCTTACAGAAATGCATCAATAATATTTTGAATTGGATCAGAAACAATATTCTGTAGTTACTAAATGTAAATTTATATTATTATTTACTCAATAAAATTGGCAAATTGACTAATGCCACCCAATAACAGCATGGACTTTGCATTCAGAAAAAGCATACCAGTGGAGAATATCTGAAGTACAGAATTCAACGATTCCAAGTTTATTTTTAACTCATTTACTTTATTTACAAATGTCTGAACGCAAACTAAACTTAACAGGTATTATCCTGGCCATAAGATGCATCAACTATTAAGTATTGAAGCCGTTCAGAGGAGGTAAACTGAGATATATTTAGATTTAACTGAAATAATTTTTTACACTATTTTATATATATCAAATCTGTATATTCTGGCTTGAACTTCACTTCATCTGGAGGCATCTTTTTGAACGTTTGAATCTATACCACTAAGGTGTTTTAGAAGTTATCTGAGCCATTGCAGGATAATGGGAATGGGCTTAACACTTTGGTCATAGGGCACCTGCATATGCCAATTTTTCCAAGAATCTGTTCCTAGTGACCGTGCACAAACGTTGACATTTTGAAGCCGATTGGATGAGACCTCGAATTATGAGCAAAATACACACGAGAAGTTGGAGGGGGAAATAAAAGAAATAAAAGATTCAGGCATCCTCTGAAAGCTTCCCATAAGGTTTAATAATGCAAAAAATGCCTGCGTAATACACTGGAACAGAAACAACATTCTGATAAAACAGAATGAAGTAATAAGCCTTATTCTAAAAGAGGGCATGCACGTATGACATGGGGCTGAATCTGAATATATATTAGCAAAACAGTTTACAGAACACCAGGCGTTACAGTATCTCCAAGGCTTAGCCAAATTAATCTTATTCTGCCTTAACATAAACACCAGGTAAAATTTTAATGATTGCTCAGAATGTTCCCGCCTCCATCTATCGCCTTATTACATATATTCTTCTTTTACACTACTCTTTTTTGGGATTGATAGATCTCTAGGTGAAGGAAGCGTTTCTTAATAAAAAGTTTTTCATAAATTGCATATTTGCCTTTCTTAATCATCGCTATTGTTCCTAATTAAAAAGTGACCTGTAATTGAGTAATTCTCAATTCTCCTTTCACTTCCTGCACTGATTCATATAGCAGTAAATAGTTTCGTGGTGTTAAGTCGGCTGTTATGTAGGATAACAGATGTTAGTTGACAGCTGTTAGGGGCTGTTAGTTGACAGCTGTTAGGGGCTGTTAGTTGACAGCTGTTAGGGGCTGAGCTAGAAACTCTTAATACGCTGCTGTGGGTCGCTGAGCTTTCAAATGAACCGAGGTTGCATAACAGCTCTCAACTTACAAATTCAACTTTGCAAAAAAAAAGTAACATCCAATGGAATTTATTCTCATTGTTTAGGTCAGAGTTACATAAAAAGGATTATTCCAAACATTAAACACTGACAAACAAAAGGACATAAAATGTGACTGCTATTTTGATGACCCTCCGATCCATTAAAAACTAAAATATCAATATATATATTTTTATATATATTTTGTTGATACCATATAAAGAACAATACTTGAATTGGACCCCCCACGAGAATTTGAATATTCAATCAGTCACACAGAGTGGTGTGTTAGTGAAAAAAATCCCCCCCCCCTTTTTTTTATATATATATTTCATATAAAATGTACTGAATGAAAAAAGTTGAGGTCGTGGAAAAATTAATACTATTATTATTTTTGGCAAGCAATTTTTATTATTTTAAATATATTTTTTTATGTCGATTTTGCAACGGTCATTCAAGTGATTAACGAACATGGACCAGCGGAATATAATGTTTGAAGAACAATGTACGTTGATTTTGTTTGATGCCATCTGCAGTGTTTGTTGAATATATAGCAGTACTACGTCCGGTGTTGCTACTGCCACCACTGCATCTGCTACAAGCACCACCACCACCATTACTAGCACTAGCATTACTTGTAATACTAATATTGCTACTAGTGTTTACTATTACTACTTTTACTGCCACTACTGCACTACTACTACAGCCACTATTACTACTACTAGCACTACTGCCACTGTCACTATTGCTACTACTATTACTAGCACTAGAGCTAGTAATACTAGTACTACTACTACTAAAACTGAAAATAATAAAAATTATCATTAATAATGAAATAATTATAATAATAATAATAATTGTGTTATTATTTATTTTTTACTAACACGTCGGCCGCTTCCCACCAAGGCAGGGCGGCCCGAAAAAGAAAAACTTTCATCATCATTCACTCCAACACTATCTTCCCAGAGGCATGCTTACACTACAGTTATAAAACTGCAACATTGACACCCGTCCTTCAGAGTGCCGGCACTGTACGTCCCATCTCCAGGACTCAAGCTATTATTATTACTTTTTTAATATCTATATTATCTATTATTGCATGAAACATGCAAAGTAACAAATTCTTGGCAACAAACCACAAACAAACTAATGTTCCAGCTTAGATAACCTTGTGCAGATCTCACTGCTTGCTGAGATGATGACCCACTGCTTGCTGAGATGATGAACCACTGCTTGCTGAGATGATGAACCACTGCTTGCTGTGATGATGAAACACTGCTTGCTGAGATGATGAACCACTGCTTGCTGAGATGATGAACCACTGCTTGCTGAGATGATGAACCACTGCTTGCTGAGATGATGAACCACTGCTTGCTGAGATGATGACCCACTGCTTGCTGAGATGATGAACCACTGCTTGCTGAGATGATGAACCACTGCTTGCTGTGATGATGAAACACTGCTTGCTGAGATGATGAACCACTGCTTGCTGAGATGATGAACCACTGCTTGCTGAGATGATGAACCACTGCTTGCTGAGATGATGAACCACTGCTTGCTGAGATGATGAGCCACTGCTTGCTGAGATGATGAACCACTGCTTGCTGAGATGATGAACTACTGCTTGCTGAGATCATGAACCACTGCTTGCTGAGATGATGACACACTGCTTGCTGAGATGATGAACCACTGCTTGGTGAGATGATGAACCACTGCTTGCTGAGATGATGAACCACTGCTTGCTGAGATGATGAACCACTGCTTGCTGAGATGATGAACCACTGCTTGCTGAGATGATGAACCACTGCTTGCTGAGATGATGAACCACTGCTTGCTGAGATGATGAACCACTGCTTGCTGAGATGATGAACCACTGCTTGCTGAGATGATGAACCACTGCTTGCTGAGATGATGAACCACTGCTTGCTGAGATGATGAACCACTGCTTGCTGAGATGATGAACCACTGCTTGCTGAGATGATGAACCACTGTTTGCTGAGATGATGAACTACTGCTTGCTGAGATAATGAACCACTGCTTGCTGAGATGATGACACACTGCTTGCTGAGTTGATGAACCACTGCTTGGTGAGATGATGAACCACTGCTTGCTGAGATGATGAACCACTGCTTGCTGAGATGATGAACCACTGCTTGCTGTGATGATGAAACACTGCTTGCTGAGATGATGAACCACTGCTTGCTGAGATGATGAACCACTGCTTGCTGAGATGATGAACCACTGCTTGCTGAGATGATGAACCACTGCTTGCTGAGATGATGAACCACTGCTTTCTGAGATGATGAACCACTACTTGGTGAGATGAGATGATGAACCACTGCTTGCTGAGATGATGAACCACTGCTTGGTGAGATGATGAACCACTGCTTGGTGAGATGATGAACCACTGCTTGCTGAGATGAGGAACCACTGCTTGCTGAGATGAGGAACCACTGCTTGCTGAGATGAGGAACCACTGCTTGGTGAGATGATGACCCACTGCTTGGTGAGATGATGACCCACTGCTTGCTGAGATGATGAACCACTGCTTGCTGAGATGATGAACCACTGCTTGCTGAGATGAACCACTGCTTGCTGAGATAATGAACCACTGCTTGCTGAGATGATGAACCACTGCTTGCTGAGATAATGAACCACTGCTTGCTGAGATGATGAACCACTGCTTGCTGAGATGATGAACCACTGCTTGCTGAGATGATGAACCACTGCTTGTTGAGATGATGAACCACTGCTTGCTGAGATGATGAACGACTGCTTGTTGAGATGATGAACCACTGCTTGCTGAGATAATGAACCACTGCTTGCTGAGATGATGAACCACTTCTTGCTGAGATAATGAACCACTGCTTGGTGAGAAGATGAACCACTGACCAGTTGCCAAGACAGCAGTCACGGCTTCACCAACTGACAAATAGAAGAACCAAGATACCTTCTATTTTTTAACTACTAGTGGGCAACAAATGTGATTGACTATGCTTGGTGAATATTCATATGCTTATTTTACTCTGTTAATTTAGAGGTTATAGTGCAACTGAGTAAGAGACGCACAAGGATATATGTTTGAAATGTACGGTTGTATTCACTGGTTCAAGAATTCACGTGATAATACTATGGCTGGAACCATTTACAGCTAAGCCTCAATTTAGAGATAAAAAAAATTGAGAGGCAGTTTCCTATAGCGATACCGATGCCTCTCGATCGTGAGGTTGAGTGTAATGTTCACATTTTTGAGCGCCCATGTAATATTAATATTTTGAAAGTATCGGCTGGTATCGGACGGTTTATTTTTCACCGATACCAATATCGATACCGTGAAAATTACCGATACCCGCCGATACCGATACTTTGGCACATCCCTAATCTAGTGGTTGTTGAGGCCGGCGCCACACCGACGCCCTGAGGGAGGGGCTGATGTCCCTTCAGTACGAAAAAGATACTTATGTACAGTTCAAGACATTTATTAGAGGAAACGTTTCGCCACGTGTGGCATCTTCAGTCCTAATAGATAGATACTGTATCAGGACTGATGAAGCCAGTTTGGGCAAAACGTTTCCTCCAGTGTCTTGAGAGGTTGATGCCCCATCAACTTCTTGAGGGAGGAGCTGGTCCTCCACCAGCGTCTTGTGGGAGGGGTCGGTGCCCCACCAGCGTCTTGTGGGAGGGGCCGGTGCCCCACCAGCGCCTTGTGGGAGGGGTCGGTGCCCCACCAGCGTCTTGTGGGAAGGGCCGGTGCCCCACCAGCGTCTTGTGGGAGGGGCCGGTGCCCCACCAACGTTTTGAGGAAGGGAAGGTGGAAGTTTTAAGACAAACTTCGCAATTACTACGGCATCCCTCACGTTAAGTGTAATGGAAGATTTATCTCTCAGAAATTGTGGAAGGCAACTTGTTAATGTTTGCTTAAGTGAATATTCTCCATGGTGGATGCTATCCACTTGTGTCCACTTTTATGCACCCTCTTAGAATGAGTGAAGGATTCCCTTGATGCTCGTGAAGGGTTCTTGATGCGAGGCATTAGAGCTACCCTTCCCTTAATGGGATCAAATCCGATTTTCTCTCTTTCCCCAGATTCTGTAAAACCTCTAAAAAAATTATTTTTCGGTGAACATTAATAATAATAATAATAATAATAATAATAATAATAATAATAATAATAATAATAATAATAATAATAATAAAGGTAATAATAATTATAATAATAACAACAAAATAATAATAATCAACATCTGTATTATTGTTTATCTACAAATGGATATTTCCCGTCGTGAAGGAGGAATATTGCAGACTCGAGCTGCTGTCCGCGGAGAAAGGAGGCAAGCAAACAATATAATGAAGACACTAGAGCTGATTGGTCCAACTTCGACACCTCGGGCTACTTCACCACTAAACTTATGAGTCGAGGGCCACAAATATATATATATATATATATATATATATATATATATATATATATATATATATATATATATATATATATATATATATATGCAAAAGATCACAGTAAACAGGTGATATCAAAATATGCAAAAAACACTATGAAAAAATAGAAGAATTCCAAGCGTTTTCGTGACTACTCACATTATCAAGGAACTATAACAGGAAACATGACAAGAAGGGCTTATATAAGGGGCGAGAATACACCTCACAGTCACATCACACTAACAAAGACAACACCTCACAGTCACATCACACTAACAAAGACAACACCTCACAGTAGCGTAACATCTCACGATTCTGTGAAGAGGAACATAAGAAAGGACCTGAAACTCTTCCCAAGAATTAAGATTAGTGAAATTTATCATTAAATTCTTTCTAAATATTATTAATTATAAATGAATCTAATTTATATAAACCAAAAGAAATATTCATATTATTTTCAAAACTACTTTTAATGAAACATGATTCTATTATATTCCTCTCAACCATGGACTTGCTTGATACAACCTTCTCAGCATTTTGAAAATCAATTGGATGGTTAAAATCTCTCACATGAATAAATAGAGCATTAGAATCTTGTCCGGTTCTAATGCTATATTTATGTTGTTTTAATCTTAGTTCAAGACTTTTACCAGTTTGACCATAATAAACTTTATCGCATATTTTACAGGGAATCTTATAGACACATCCGTCAGCATTTTGGGGATTTTTTATCAAAAGTCTTTTTACTGTATCAAGATTTTTAAATACCACTTTGATATTAAAATTCTTAAGAAGGGAAGGCATATCAACCAAGTTTTCATGGTAAGGGAGAACCAACATATTTTTGGTTGAATAGGGTTGGTTGTCCCTTTTTGGACTGTAAAAAGTATTTCTAGCTATTTTAAAAGATTTATCAATTACGGTTCTTGGGTATTTTAAATCATTAGCTATTTCATAAATTTTAGAGATTTCTTAATCTATGAACATATTAATCAATGACATTATGTGTAAACCTTCTAATTAAATGAGTCGATTGTGGTCACTTGTCGGCTTAAAATACCGTACGTTTCCGGAGGATTCTAGAATATTATGGAAGAATCTCTTCATATATTCCTAAATACTGCCTACCGATATCCTCATTTTCAATTATTATGCCTGTATTGCAATCCCTGATTGCAACAGCTGTACCTAAATGAGTTTACTACTAATGCTTATATATTATACCGACCATTTTGCAAACACATAACCTTGTGTGCCAGTATCCGTACATTACTTTTACGCCACTGTAGCCACTGTATGCCACTGTATGCCACTGTATGCCACTGTATGCCACTGGGTTTACACCTAATGGTTATATATTATACCGACGGGTAGGACACATTCCCAACCGATAGGTGTGGAGAACAATGATCTAACATCACGAAATCCTCACGAGGCCCCGTGGCATAAATTGCAATCCTGCGATTTTGTATATCACTGTTGCTTAAGGTTGTGCACAACAAACTCCACTAAATAATTATCGAGTTTGTATAACCCATAACTTGAATTATATAAGGCATTCCTATTATGTTTCAAGAACGAGGATTCAATTATATTTCTTACCAAGATGAAAGTATTGGGTACAATGATCTGAGCTGCAGCCCACCCCGGTGGGAGATTGCAAGAACTAACATGGTTGATGATAGCGTTCCACTCCCGGCCCATCCTGATTGAATACTGACGTTGAGCTAATCTGGTTTCCAGAGGTTTACCAGTTTGTCCAGTACATGAGAGAGGGCGAAGATCTTGTGCATGGGACCTTGTAAACACCACCCTCACTATTAGACGGCGTGTTCTTAATTATTCACTGTTTCACTGTCAATACAAAAGTCAATACATGAGCATCCACATTCTTTGTCCCCTTCACTTAAAGAATCACGAAAGTGAGCGTTTGATTGTGGTTCCTCGTTAGGGTAAGAAAATGTAGGACTGCGTTCACTATACTGAAAAAAAATGTTGCACGGTCAACACAAAAGCAAGAGGCTCTTTTTCAGTGGTGGCATAATTTCTCTGGTGAATTTTCAGTTTTGCCGAAAAACAGCTTACTGACAATAATTGTCCTGTTACTTCTTGCAACAATACAGCACCAACACTTGTCTCACTTTGCAAAAGCCAGGCTGTGTAAACCAAGTTTACATAAATTTTACATTTAATGTTTCACAAAAATTTCGAGTACTTAAAGAGTAGTACACTTTCAAACATGGAGACGTCACTGGCCCACAGGTTCATGGAAATCAAATAACCCTGTTAAATTTTATTCACAAACTTTGCATCTAGTGCATCAATGACATTATTTCTAAGAGGAAATCCTTCAGCCTTAATTAATAAATTTATCTTGCAGCAGTCAGCGCACATGTTCAGGGTGCCATCTTGTGTGAGGCCCATGAAAGTCAGTGTCCACTGACTCTCGCTGTGTATAGTCAAAATATCTTGAAAAATAACTTAATCTTTTCCACAAAAAGAGTTTTTCTTATTAGATCAACTCTGAAAAATAAATATTAGTTAAATTTGGGACCCACTTCCTCTGTAACAGCTGACAACTGAATAGCTCTCAGTGTGTCACAACATCCTTCGACTCAACCAGACCGAGACCCCATCCTCCCCAAAAAAAGGGTTCCACCTGCGCCGGTTCATCACTGCCCCGATTATCTTGCAGGTCAGACTCAAGGAACAGGCACCCCAGGCCCAAACCGTCACCACAATCAATAGAAGGATCAAGGGAAGTCACAGAAGCTCTTCCCTTTCTCACCTGCCTAGTCAAAGTACACATTGAAAATTGTTCAGTCACAGTTGCTCTAGTTGTTTCCTTACAAACTTGTAAATCAGGATCCCTCCAAACCAAACATTCCTCACTTCTGAGGAGACCCAAAGCATTTTTGCCTATTAGGTCAATACCTGCAAAAGGTAAATCTTCCGTAATACCTACAGGCAGATAACCAGACTGGTACTCAGATTCCACCCACAATCTTTGAACTGGAGTCTTAACAGTGAATCCTGTATCTTGCGACACTGGTAATACACACTTGCGTAACAAAGTGAAAGTACTTCATCCGTCTCTTAAAGACAAAATACCTTCTACCCTACTTTCATTTTGGTGCAAGGCCACAGTGGACTTACTTGAAAAGACCTTCATCCAAGGGTCTAAAACAGCTGGACTTCCTTGTGTACTTTGAGGTAAAACTGCAACACAAGCTACAACAAGTATAACTGGTGTACTTACTTGAGAGGTCTGTTCAGTAGCCGGGTCCCTAAGTATCTCTCTTCATTATTGTTGCAGGTGGTCCTTTTTATTTCAGTAAGCATATTTATTAACCTTGAAGGTACCATGCCCACTTGGGATAGCTGGGTCCCTTGTCCCTGGGGAACTTGGCTTTTTGTACCTGTTCCCAGATTTCCTGCACCTGAAGCTGACTTATCACTTCTCTGAGCAGGTAACTGAGAAGTGGATTTAAATTCCTGGAAACCAGGATTCTGGTGGTAAATAGGCTGAAAAAATTGGGCTTAAACGTATTAAAATTCTTATTCCTCCTTGTTGATGGAGAAAAAAATATTATTAATATGGTCTGGATGATAACTACTTCCAAATTTTAAAGCATGGTTAAAATCATTAAAATCTTTTTCCTAAACACATGCCGAAGGTACACAGTTCAAAAGATCCTCTAGTAAAATTAAGGTAATTACACCCTCATAATCACCTACCACACCTTTGGAGCGGCACCATTTGTTCAGCAGGGACATCTCCTTTCCATATTCCACCGAAGACTGACCTGCAGGAGAATTTAACATAAGAACATAAGAATGGAGGAACACTACAGAAGGCCTACTGGCCCATACAAGGCAGGTCCATATCAAAACCCGTACTCACGACACCAATCAAACCCAGCCCCTCCCACTCATATATTTGTCCAATCTCTTTTTAAAGCCACCCAAGGTCCTAGCCTCTATCACAGTACTCGGAAGATTGTTCCACGCATCTACAACTCTATTCGAAAACCAGTACTTGCCTATGTCCTTTCTAAATCTAAATTTATCCAATTTAAATCCGTTATTTCTGGTTCTTACTTGGTTCGATATCCTCAGTATTTTATTAATATCTCCTTTGTTTATTCCCATCATCCACTTGTACACCTCGATGATTTCTCCCCTCATTCTACGTCTCTCCAGAGAGTGGAGATTCAACGCTCTAAGTCTATCTTCATACGGGAGATTTCTTATACTGTAAATCATTTTAGTCATTCTTCTTTGTATGTTCTCCAATGAATCTATATCCATCCTGTAGTAAGGAGACCAAAACTGAGCTGCATAATCCAAATGAGGTCTCACTAGTGATGTAAAGAGCTGTAAAATAACTTTTGGACTTCTGTTGCTTATACTTCTTGAAATAAATCCTAGTAATCTGTTAGCCTTATTGCGCACACTTAGGCACTGTTGTCTTGGCTTTAGATTCCTGCTTACCATGACTCCCAAGTCTTTTCACATTCTGTATGATCAAGCTCTACTTCACCTAGTTTATAAATTCGAGGGATATTTTCATTACCAAGGACTAGTACCTTACACTTGTCCACATTGAACTTCATCTGCCACTTTTCAGACCAAGACATTAATTTGTCCAAATCCTCCTGGAGTTCACTGGTATCCTCCTCAGAATGAATCATACGGCCTATTTTTGTATCATCAGCAAATTTACTCATGTCACTTGCAATTCCTTCATCAAGGTCATTTATGTAAATTATGAACAACAATGGGCCTAAAACTGATCCTTGTGGAACGCCACTAGTGACTAATCCCCATTCAGATTTGACCCCATTAATGGAAACTCTCTGCTTTCTATTGGTAAGCCATGCCTCTATCCATGCTAGAACTTTACCTCCTATACCATGAGCTGCCACCTTTCTTATGAGTCTCTTGTGAGGTACTCTATCGAAGGCGTTACTGAAATCCAAGTAAACTATATCATATTCTTTATCACTGTCTACTGCCTCAAATGTTTTATTGAAAAACGTCAGTAAATTTGTTAGGCAGGAACGACCTCTCGTGAACCCATGCTGAGATTCATTAATCAAATTATGTTCTTCAAGGTGACTTCTAATAATATCAGCTATAATTGATTCTAATAATTTGCCTACTATAGATGTGAGGCTTATTGGACGGTAATTTGATGGAATTGACTTATCCCCTGATTTGAATATAGGAACTACATTAGCTATCTTCCACATCTCTGGCACAACACCCGTTAGGATGGACGTATTAAACACATTCATTAATGGCTGACTAAGTTCCATCTTGCATTCTTTAAGTACCCTGGAAAACAACTCGTCGGGTCCCGGGGACTTATTTTGCTTCAGTTTATCTATCTGTTTGATAACCATGTCCCTCGTGACAGTAATATTAGTTAACTTGAATTCTTCAGGAACTGAATAATTGTTAATTTCTGGAATCTCATTTACGTCTTCGTGTGTAAAGACTGACAAAAAATAGTCATTAAATAGAGAACACATTTCCAGTTCGTTATCCGTCAGCTGTCCATTCCCAATTTTCAGAGGTCCTACCTTTTCCCTCACCTTCGTCCTATACACTTGAAAGAACCCTTTTGGATTAGTCTTTGATTCATTAGCAACCTTAATCTCATAGTCACGTTTAGCCTTTCTAATCCCTTTTTTTACTTCTCTTTTCAACTGAACATATTGGTCAATAAGGTTAACATCTCCTCTTTTGATGCGCCTATAAATTCCTCTTTTCTCCCCTAATAGATGTTTTAGCCTCCTGTTAATCCATTTGGGATCGTTATTATTTGACCTAAATTCTCTCTGGGAGATAAATATACTCTGTGCACGTTGTACATTATTAAGAAAAAAATCATAAACGCAGATCCCATCGTAATCGTTAGCTAGATTACCCCAGTCGAGATTAGACAGGTGTTCTCTAAGTCCAGTATTGTCGGCAGAACGAAAATCAGGAACTTTTACCGTATTATCCCTATTCTCGTACTCCAAGGTAATATTAAAAGTAATGGATTTGTGATCACTTGCGCCAAGCTCTTCAGTGATCTCCAGATTATTTACAAGGGTTTCTTTATTTGACAAGACTAGGTCGAGCAAATTATTACCTCTGGTAGGCTCCGTCACACACTGCTTCAGAAAACAGTCCTGAACTACTTCCATAAAGTCACTGGACTCCAGAATACCGGTCAAAGAAGTCCAGTCAATTTGACTAAAGTTAAAATCCCCTACTATCACTACGTTATTGTGTCTAGAAGCCCTAACAATTTCGTCCCAAGAAGTCTCCCTCTATCGTGATCCAAGCCTGGAGGTCGGTATATTACACATACAATCAGTTTTTCTTGACCTTCTAGAAACTCTACCCAAACAGATTCTGGTAATGATCCATCTATTTTTATGCCTGTTTTTATGCAACAATTTATATTTTCTCGTACATATAATGCAACTCCACCCCCTTTCCCATTATATCTATCTACATGGAACAACTTAAACCCCTGAATATGACACTCAGCAATCATATCCCGACTCTTTATATTATACCATGTTTCAGTTATTGCAATGACATCAAAGTTCCCAGCCCATGCTACCAAACGAAATTCGTTAATTTTATTTCTGGCGCTTCGACAGTTAGTGTAAAATACATTGAGATGTATCTTCTTGTGAACCTTTTTCATATTCTGCTTTTGTTTTACGCAATTTCTGTTACTATTATTACCCTGTGTTACTTGATTACTGTTATTGTTAAGATTTATGATGTCAAAGCCTGAATCAATATTTTGACCCTCATTATTCACCATTCCTAAACCCATACCTCTAACTAATCCTAGTTTAAAGCCCCAACAACATCTTTAACTGAGCTAGAGAGAAATTCTACACCTGCCCTGGAGAAGTGAACCTCATCCCTGGCATACATGTCATTTCGGCCATAAAAGTGGTCCCAGTTGTCAATGAATGGGACTGCATTATCCTTACAGTGTTTGTCCAGCCAGCAATTTATACCAATCGCTCTGGACAGCCATTCATTTCAACACTCCTTCTTGGCAAATGCCACATATAACAGGGCGCCCCTTCTTCCTAATTATGTCTATTGCTGTCCTGTACCTTCTACCTAAATCCTCACTTCTACGCTTGCCTACATCATTGCCTCCAGCACTGAGGCAGATAATAGGATTGATCCCATTACCGTTCATGATGTTGTCAAGCCGGCTAACAATATCCTCCATCCCAGCCCCAGGAAAGCAAACCCTCTGTCTCCTACTCCTATCCTTCAAGCAGAATGCCCTATCCATATACCTAACCTGGCTATCCCCAACAACAACAATGTTTTTACATTCCTTTGTGTCGTTCGTCGTGACGTTCCCAGTAGTCGACTCACATTCATCGGGTAGCACGGAGAAGGCATTCGATGTTTCCACAGCAGTCTCTTTCTTCTTCATCGTTTCTAACTCTCCATTCGTTTTCTTGATCTTCAACTTCGTTCCTTGAAGTCCGGCCACTGCCCAGGTTCCCTTCTTGACCTGAGGACTCACAACAGGAGGACTACTACGAATCCTCTTGTTTTCCTCCGTCAATCGCCGAATCTCAAGCTTCGCTACCCTCAATTCCTCCTTAAGCTGCTGGTAAAGTTGCTCAATGGACGGCATCTTGGTTCACTTCACAGAGCAAAAGTGGTTCAGTCCACAGAGAACTTCTGCCTATACGTATCTGATAAGTCAACAAAACTACATCCCTCGTTTTCTCATCTGAAAATTCATGCTCATCTAGAGAACTAACTTCTTGAAACTCTTTACCAATTAACTGGGTTCGTGGTAATGTCGCTCATTCACTCTCTGGCCACTGCTGTGACCCAGCAGTTTTCTCAAAAAAAAAAAAAAAAAAAAACTGGGTCTTTCTCTAAAAATCAGCGAACAAACTATATGGCATTATCCAAATCAAACACTTCTACACCTTTATATGTTCCCTGCTGATAAGCAAATTGTCTGTCTCTCTTTCTTCAGCCTCAGATCATTTTCTTCCTTAATTAGGGCTAATTTCAACCTTAAAATCTCTCCTTCATTACTCTCATTACCAGTAGAATTTGATTCAGGGTTTTCTCAAAGACCCATGTCAGCACTAGAGTCTCTATTGCTTACAGACATTTTGAAAATTGGTAGTAAAAGATATCTACTTATTATTACAGCAGAAATTATGTAAAAATAATAAACCACAATAAAGAAATGCACAAAAAAGTGCTACAAAAAATTATTATTATATTCACTGAGAATCACTATCATTAAATAACTCCCTAAAAATAATCAAATTAGCATATACAAAATCTGGCATAAAATAATTGTTTATTAATTACACCTGAAAAAGGTAAATTATTCTTACTGTTAATATTTTATAGTAAATCCTTCCTTTAAGCATTGACTTAAAGGATTATCACTAAATTTGATAATTCTACTGGACTTGGCCCTCATGTTACGAATTTCTACTGGCGCCTAGGGGTTAAAGCCTTGTCTAAGGGCATATAAAATACTAAAAAAAGCACCTCCGTAGGCTAGAAAAGTATATTCACCAAAAGCGCTAAACAGCTGATTCCACCCCCCTACCCCCACCCCCTCCCACCCCACCCCACCACCACCCGAGGGGCCAACGCCGGGTCACCATCTGGAAAAGACCCGGGCCAGGAAGGACAGATAGATTCACCTTTATATAAATATGGAATATATTAATCCGTCACAACATACGTATATACAAAACAAAACCTGCCTTCACCACATTTCCCAAAAAACTCACTAGTTCACCTCTACTAGTTATTTAAAGTTAGGCCATATGAAAATAGTGGGTCTCCATGACTCCAACCTCCGGCCTTTAGCCTTCTGTACTCTCCATATCTTAAACTGGCCCTCATAAATATCAGGGCCATAAGAGTACAATCAAAATCACCAAAATACATCCTATGGCTTAAACAACACTAAAACACCACAACTTTAATAACTCAGCCTAACTCCATGACACTTCTATAACACCACACCCACAACTGCTCCCTTGTCACTCCTTACACACCTCTCTCTCTCTCTCTCTCTCTCTCTCTCTCTTTCGTCTGTACACACAAACTTGCCACGTCTAAAACACGTTTGTCTGCCGTTCAATCCGCGACCATTGACACTCTTTTATGAAGCGTTTATTCACCACACTATAAACATTATTATTTTATATTTTACAACAGTGCAGTATCCTGCATAATACTTCATGTGATACTGTAAGATTCGCTCTTTGGGATTTCCCCAGACTTGCTTAGCATCTTCTTTTTATGATGTTCGCTCTTTAGGTTCATGGAAATACCACTGGAATTTTCCCACGTTCTGGGCACACTGTGTAATGTCTCATAATGTCGCCTGACGTTATATTCTTTCATCACAGAAACTGTCTGTTGACACATAAGACAATGTTAGCGGCTTTATTTTGTGCTTGACACTATTTTATTACATGTTAACTATATTTTTATACTCCACAAAGAATTGAAATATTTGTTCGTTTATTTTCTATGAAAAGATATTCTTCCACCCATTTCATATTAAACATTCTGTTCACCTCAAGAAACTTGTTTTCTTGTTTGTGCTCATTGTGAAGGGTAGTGTTAGAGACGCGATGTGACACAGCTATAGCCCAAAGGCGGACTGACGCATCCCATCACTTGGGGCACGACGCATACAGGACACATCCATATTCGGTACTAATCATGGTCATGGCGTGGGATTCTCAATCTACTGTAACGTCATTCCAGTAACCTTGTATTATTTCACAAACACAACCTTAGAGTCGCAGATACTTTAGTGTTTATGTTATAGAAGAAAATTCAGTAAATCAGTGTATTAATATGAGTGCTCATGGGCCACGAAAAATCAACCCACGGGCCACTTGCGACCCACTGACCTGCAGTAGAAGCTGAGATAATCAGTCCCTCAGCCTTGAAGAAGTTGAAAGTGGAGACAGTAGAAGATAAGGCAAGCACGCATCAGCAGCAATGAACAAAAAATATAAAAGATACCTACTTTTCTCCTACGGTTTTAATAAGTGCTATTATGATTCTGATTTTCTAAGGAATTCCCAGTGACCTCTCCGTATATTGTAGCACTAAAGGAGAATAAGCTCACAGAGGTGATAACAGATTTGGTCTTCCCACAAGGTTATCAAATAATGAGAGAAAACGACAGAAACAGCGGGAGATGGAGTAGCAGTGTTGTTAGTCATGAACCAGTGGATTTTTTTTTTTGAGACGAGCAGAATAAACGGTGCAAAATAACAATAACTCATGTGCAAATTAAAAATGGTAATTCATGTGCAAGGTAACATTGGTATTTCCTGTGTTTGGTAACACAGGTAACTCATGTGCTTGATAACAATGGCAACTCATGAGTAAGATAACAACACTAACTAGGGCACATAATAACATTTGACCATATAATCTTACGTCGCTCTCAAAACCAAATTTTATTATATCTTCTGCATTCCATAAGTATATATTTCTTATTTTTCCCAGCCTCTCTGCTTATTTCCATGTTTTTTTTTTTGACAATTGTTTCTTGATATTTTCATTTTTGTAATTTTCCTTCAGGGTCATTTTCTCTCCATAAATTTGTTTTGTTTGCATATCTGTCACGCTTATTACATTTTCCACAGATCTCTTTGTGACTTCATAAAGCCCACTGTATGGGCGAAAAGTAGTCAATGAAGGATCGCATTATGCTGCTTAATTGTTTATTTTTCCATCGGTATTTTATACCATTTATCTCCAACTAGGTGAGATTTTCACTGTTAAATGGTAACTTAATCAGTCACCCATTTGGTTGCCTTGGCAACAGTGAAATACTGTCTGTTATTAAGAGGTCTGACAGGTGTATATGACTCGTCTCCACTGACAGGAGAGGATTTGGGAAGATCTAAGTTTGACTTAAGTCTCCTTTACATTTTCGTCCCCTGGAAGGAACGAATTACCATTCAACCTTTGATGTCGATTTCTTTCTTGATGACAATCGGCCGGAAGTTAAACGAGCTGCCCCCTCTTCCTTCCTCAGGAAAATATTCTTCTAATTGTGCGTTCTACTTAAGACTCGTGGCTCTCCAACTTCTCATGAAATATAAATATTTTTTTTTATCTCAAGCTTCGACGCAAGAAGGGTTAGATAACACGTCAGGTTGAAGACAAGAATATAATACCAATAATTTGTCTTTATCCATAATATGTCTGAAAGAGAGAGAGAGAGAGAGAGAGAGAGAGAGAGAGAGAGAGAGAGAGAGAGAGAGAGAGAGAGAGAGAGAGAGAGAGAGAGAGAGAGAGAGAGAGAGAAGAGAGAGAGAGAGAGAGAGAGAGAGAGAGAGAGAGAGAGAGAGAGAGAGAGAGAGAGAGAGAGAGAGAGAGAGAGAGACGCTGTTTTTGAAGTTGGAGCTAGTGTTGATATCACAGTACTATACTCTTATTTTGCAAAACAGATGTTCACTCGATTTACATTCACATGCACACCCACACGAACACACACCGACACTATCATAAAACATACTATGAACACACACGCACACGCCCATGCACATAAAATACTGAGAGGAATTGACAAGATGAACAGGGACAGGGTGTTCAGAGATGTGACACAGCAACAAGGGGTCACAACGGGAAGTTGAAAATTCAGATGAGTCACAAGGATATTAGGAAGTACTTCTTCAGTCACAGAGTTGTCAGGAAGTGGAACAGTCTGGAGAGTGATGTAGCGGAGGCAGGATCCATACATAGCTTTAAGAAGAGGTATGATAAAGCTCGTAGAGCAGGGAGAGAGTGGACCTAGTAGCGACCAATGAAGAGGCAGGGGGCCAGGAGCTGTGAATCGACCCCTGCAACCACAATTAGGTAAGCTGGATGACAGCAAATGTAGTCCCAATTTTTAAAGAAAGGAGGCAGTCAGGCAGCACTAAACTACAGACCAGTGTCACTGACATGTATAGTATGCAAAGTCATGGAGAAGATTATCAGGAGAAGAGTGGGGGAACACCTAGAAAGGAATGAGCCCATATTCGATAACCAGCACGGCTCCAGGGAAGGGAAATCTTGTGTCACAAACCTACTGGAGTTTTACTACAAGGTGACAGAACTAAGACAGGAGAAAGAAAAGGGTGGGTAGACTACATTCTCTTGGACTATAAGAAGGCTATCAACATAGTTCCATACAAAAGATAAGTGCACAAGCTAGAGGAGCAGGCAGGAATAACAGAAAAGGTACTGCAGGAAGGAAACAACGAATAATGGTACGTTACAAAGTGTCAGAGTGGGTGCCTGTGACTGGGGTTCTACAATGGTCACTCCTAGTGCCGGTGCTGTTTCTGGTATATGTGAATGACATGACGGAAGATGTCCCTGTTTGCAGACTTTGTGAAACTAATGCAGAAAATTCAGACGGATGAGGGTCAGGTAGGACTAAAAAGGGATCTGAACAGGCTGCAAGCCTCGTCCAAAATTTGTATCCTGGAGTTTAACCCTACCAAGTGCAAAGTCATGAAAATTGGCGAGGGTCAAAGAAGACCACAGACGGAGTACAGACTAAGGGTCAAAGACTGCAAACCTCACTCAAGGAAAAGATCTTGGGGTAAGTATAATACTGAGCAATCTCCTGAGGCGCACATCAAGTAACTGCTGCAGCATTTGGGTGCCTAGAAACCTAACAACAACGTTTCGACACCTGAATAAGGAGTCATTCAAGACACAGTACGCCATATAAGTCAGGCCCATATTGGAGTATGCACCACCAGTATGGAACCCACACCTGGTCAAGCACGTGAAGAAATTAGAGACAGTGCAACGGTTTGCAACAAGACTAGTCCCGGAGCCAAGGGGGCATGTCCTACGAGGAGAGGTTAAGGGAAGTCAACCTAACGACAGTGGAGGACAGGAGGGATAGTGGGAACATGATAACGACATAAAATACTGATAGGAACTGACAAGGTGGACAGGGCTAGAATGTTTCAGAGATGGGACACAGGAACAAGGGGCCACAACTAGAATGTGAAAACTCAGATGAGCCATAGGGATGTTAAGAAGTATTTCTTTAGTCTTTGAGTAGTCGGGAAGTGGAATAATCTAGAGAGTGAAGTAATGGCGGCAGGATCCATACATAGCTATAAGAAGAGGTATGATAAGGCTCTTGGAGCTGGGAGAGAGTGACCTAGCAGCGACTAGCGAAGATTCGTGGCCAGGAGCTGTGAATCGACCCCTGCAGCCATATGTAGATAAGTACACACATACACTCTAACTCTCACACACACAATCCCCACATAACCACACACACCACATCGCAAAATACACACATCAACAACCACACCACCACACATAACAGCCAAGTGTCTATCAACAAGTGCCTTTGACAAATAATAAATACTACTACTATTACTACTACTATTATTATTACTACTACTACTACTACTACTACTACTACTACTACTACTACTACTACTACTACTACTACTACTACTACACACACATACACAGGGTGACAGCAGTAAGACAAGAGAGATAGGGGTGGGTAGATTGCATTTTCTTGGACTGTAAGAAAGCGTTTGACACAGTTCCACACAAGAGATTAGTGCAAAAGCTGGAGGACAATGCATGGATAACAGGGAAGGCACTGCAATGGATCAAGGGAATACCTGTCTGGAAGACAACAGCGAGTCATGGTACGTGGACAGGTGTCAGAGTGGGCGCCGGTGTCGAGTGGGGTTCCACAGGGGTGCTGTTTCTGGTATTTGTGAACAACATGATGGAAGGAATAGACTCCAAAGTGTCCCTGTTTGCAAATGATGTGAAGTTGAGAAGAATTCAATCGGACGAGGACCAGGCAGAACTACAAAGGGATCTGGACAGGCTGCAAGCCTGGTCCAGCAATTGGCTCCTGGAGTTCAACCCCACCAAGTGCAAAGTCATGAAGATTGGGGAAGGGCAAAGAAGACCGCAGACGGAGTACAGTCTTGGGGACCAGAGACTACAGACTACACTCAAGAAAAAGATCTTGAGGTGAGTATAACACCAGGCACATCTCCTGAGGCGCAAATCAACCAAATAACAGCTGCAGCATACGGGCGCCTAGCAAACCTAAGAACAGCATTCCGACATCTTAATAAGGATTCGTTCAGGACCCTGTACACTGTGTACGTTAGGCCCATATTGGAGTATGCAGCACCAGTTTGGAACCCACACCTAGCCAAGCACGTAAAGAAACTAGAGGAAGTGCAAAGGTTTGCAACAAGACTAGTCCCGGAGCTAAGGGGCATGTCCTATGAGGAGAGGTTAAGGGAAATCGACCTGACGACACTGGAGAACAGGAGAGATAGGGAGAACATGATAACGACATATAAAATACTGAGAGGAATTGACGAGTTGGACAAAGACAGAATGTTCCAGAGATGGGACACAGCAACAAGGGGACACAGTTGGAAGCTGAAGACTCAGATGAATCACAGGGATGTTAGGAAGTATTTCTTCAGTCACAGAGTGGTCAGGAAGTGGGATAGTTTGGGAAGCGATGTAGTGGAGGCAGGATCCATTCATAGCTTTAAGAAGAGGTATGATAAAGCTCATGGCGCAGGTAGAGTGACCCAGTAGCGGCCAGTGAAGAGGCGGGACTAGGAGCTATGACTCGACCCGTGCAACCAAAAATAGGTGAGTACACACACGAGTGAGAAGAGGACATAATCAGCAAGAATTGGAACAGGTTTTTACTATCAACGTCTCTAAGAGAGAAGAAATGTAACTAAGGGAAACCACTGGAATCTAGAGACATAAATAACCTGAGTTATTAATATTTTTTACCCTAAAACCTAGATGGGATGAGGGAAGGACAGGAAAGGGACAAAACAATTAACATAAGAAAAAGACTGCGCTAGGATGAGACACTTCATGAATGGAAAGAAAGTTGAAGTTGAAAATGACAGCGTTCCTATTTAGGAAGTGCTAGGAGACAAAAATTCTTACCGAAAAAGAAGATGGAAATACCTATGAACAGAGAGAAGGCAGTGGTTAATCTGCGAATGCTCAAATGTTCAAGTGCTCAAGTGCCACTAGAGTATGGGAAAAATACTGGAGGAAGCAATATACAGGGTGGGTCAAAAGTAGGCTTACACTTAGTAGGTATGCACTTAACTCCTGCACCTGCTCGGCATTTTCACACTTCCAATACTGCTTTAGTATCCACTTTCTTTGCTCTTGATTTAAATTGTTTGCCTTTGGGCACAATATCTGTAAAATATAAAAAAATAACTGAAAAATCGAAACCGAAATTGGAGGAAATAGCTTAATAATATTTTCAAAACGTAAATAAGGGATATGGAATACTAGTTTGGAATAATGGTTTGGAATTATGGTTTGGAATTATGGTCTAGATAAATTAAATCGAAAACGTGAACAAATAGTGAAACAACGGTAAGCCTGCTTTTGGCACACCCTGTAGAGAAGTTAGCAAAAGAAAAAAAAATAGACTTGGGGTAGAAAAAAAAAAACGAGAAGCAGTCTCAGAATGGCATAGTAGCAAAAGCTAAAATTTAACCGAAAGTGCAACATAAATAAATCAGAAACTACGTTGACAGGAAAAATACCAGATAATAATACTGAACGAGCAGAACATTAGACAAAAGATTGTGAGGAATTGAAACTGACCCCAAAAAAATAAGGATAGACTTACGAGAGTCTGGACTCAGCTTATGCAACAGAAGAAGGATTTGTTCATGTCTGGATGGCAACATGTACCAAAGGGGATTTTGATGATTTAAACAAGCGTACATACACTTCAAGTCATGTACACTGAAAGCTCCTTTTCCGGCATTATTGTGGATTTAAATTTTCGTAACTTGGAACAAAGCTTAACTATTCTGTGCATACCTCTGTGATTTATTTAATCATTTTTATAACGAAATGTCTTCGTTGTATTTAAGACACATGTGGTATTCTATGTAAAGATTATTATCAATCATGCACTAGATAAACTGAAATAATTTAAACACTTGTGCATTGAACATTAGAGGTCAGTTAAATAGGCACAGCGCAGTTCAACTGTATTAAGATATTATAAAAAAATATCTTGTATTAATTTTATCCAGGTTAGAAAGAGAGAGGGAGAGATAGATAGATAGATAGATAGATAGATAGATAGATAGATAGATAGATAGATAGATAGATAGAGAGATAGAGAGAGAGAGAGAGAGAGAGAGAGAGAGAGAGAGAGAGAGAGAGAGAGAGAGAGAGAGAGAGAGAGAGAGAGAGAGAGAGAGAGAGAGACAGACAGATAGACAGACAGACAGACTGACAGAGAGAGACAGAGAGAGAGATAGGGAGAGAGAGATAGAGAACATTATTCAGTTGTTTCAGAAGAAGAATCAGTTTGGGTTGTGTAACTTACTAGTGTTATGGGTGGTAGAGTGTGTGCCTGCTAGCCATGAAGTTGTTTACTCCGCTTAGCAAGATTCCTTGACACTTAGACTGTTACATTTTCTATATTATAAAGCTTCAATTTGCGCATTCCAATTTATGAAGAATTTTTCTTAGTATCCGAACCGAACTTAGTAGCAGAATGATAATAGTAATATTAAATTTAAAAGTATGATTACGTGAGATGATTATGATATGAAGAGAAAGATAAGTGGGAGACTGAGACAGGAAATGTGCGTCACACACGACTCCAGAGACGTAGACTAGAGTCTGATACCTTGATTGTATTGTTCCCATTGTCTTGTTCTTGGCCTGTGTCTGAGTGTTGATGTCACCTCCCTTATTCATCCGCTTGATATATATATATATATATATATATATATATATATATATATATATATATATATATATATATATATATATATATATATATATATATATATATATATATATTATATATTCTTTCAACACGTCGGCCGTTTCACCGAGGCAGGGCCAAAAAAAAACGAAAGTTTCTCCTTTTACAATTAGTAATATATACAGGAGAAGGGGTTACTAGCCCCTTGCACCCGGCATTTTAGTCGCCTCTTACGACAGCATGGCATACGGAGGAAGAATTCTGTTCCACTTCCCATGGAGATAAGAGGAAATAAGAACAAGAACTAGTAAGAAAATAGAAGAAAACCCAGAGGGGTGTGTGTATATACATATGCTTGTACATGAATGTGTAGTGTGACCTAAGTGTAAGTAGAAGTAGCAAGACGTACCTGAAATCTTGCACGTTTATGAGACAGAAAAAAGACACCAGCAATCCTACCATCATGTAAAACAGTTTCAGGATTCTGTTTCACAGTCACCTGGCAGGATGGTAGTACCTCCCTGGGTGGTTGCTGTTTTCCAACCTACTACCTAACCAACCTACTACCTAACATATATATATATATATATATATATATATATATATATATATATATATATATATATATATATATATATATATATATATTTCTTTTATAGTTCCTTGATAATGTGAGTAGTCACGAAAGCGCTTGGAATTCCTCTATTTTTTTCATAGTGATTTTCTTGCATATTTTGATATCACCTGTTTACTGTGATCTTTTTGCATATATATATATATATATATATATATATATATATATATATATATATATATATATATATATATTGTGTGTGTGTGTGTGTGTGTGTGTGTGTGTGTGTGTGTGTATGTGTGTGTGAGTGTGTGTGTGTGTGTGTGTGTGTGTGTGTGTGTATATCATACCTCTTCTTAAAGCTATGAATAAATCCTGCCTCCACTACATCGCTTCCCAAACTATTCCACTTCCCGACCACTCTGTGACTGAAGAAATACTTCCTAACATCCCTGTAATTCATCTGAGTCTTCAACTTACAACTGTGTCCCCTTGTTGCTGTGTCCCATCTCTGGAACATTCTGTCTCTGTCCACCTTGTCAATTCCTCTCAGTATTTTATATGTCGTTATCATGTCCCCCCTATCTCTCCTGTCCTCCAGTGTCGTCAGGTCGATTTCCCTTAACCTCTCCTCATAGGACATACCCCTTAGCTCCGGGACTAGTCACGTTGCAAACCTTTGCACTTTCTCGAGCTTCATGTGCTTGGCTAGGTGTGGGTTAAAAATTGGTGCTGCATACTCCAGTATGGGGCCTAACGTACACAGTATACAGGGTCCTGAACGATTCTTTATTAAGATGTCGGAATGCTGTTCTTAGGTTTGCTAGGCGCCCATATGCTGCAGCAGTTATTTGGTTGATGTTCGCCTCAGGAGATGTTCCTGGTGTTATACTCACCCCAAGATCCTTTTCCTTGATTGAGGTTTGCAGTCTCTGGCCCCCTAGACTGTACTCCGTCTGCGGTCTTTTTTGCCCTTCCCCAATCTTCATGACTTTGCACTTGGTGGGGTTGAACTCCAGGAGCCAATTGCTGGACCAGGCTTGCAGCCTGTCCAGATCCCTTTGTAGTTCTGCCTGGTCCTCGTTCGATTGAATTTTTCTCATCAACTTCACATCATCTGCAAACAGGGACACTTCGGAGTCTATTCCTTCCGTCATTGTCGTTCACAAATTCCAGAAACAGTACTGGTCCCAGGACTGACCCCTGTGGAACCCCGCTCGTCACAGGCGCCCACTCTGACACCTCGCCACGTACCATGACTCACTGCTGTTTTCCTGACAGGTATTCCCTGATCCATTGTAGTGCCTTCCCTGTTACCCCTGCCTGGTTCTCCAGCTTCTGCACTAATGTCTTGTGTGGAACTGTGTCAAACACCTTCTTACAATCCAAGAATATGCAATCTAATCACCCCTCTCTCTCTTGTCTTATTGCTGTCACCCTGTCGTAGATCTCCAGTAGGTTTGTGACACAGGATTTCCCGTCCCTGAAACCGTGTTGGCCGTCGTTGATAAGCTCATTCCTTTCTAGGTGTTCAACCACTCTTCTCCTGACTATCTTCTCCATGACCTTGCATACTATACATGTCAGTGACACTGATCTGTAGTTTAGTGCTACGTTCCTGTCTCCTTTTTTAAAAAATGGAACTACATTTTCTGTCTTCCATACCTCAGGCAGTTGCCCTGTTTCGATAGACGTGTTGAAGATCGTTGTTAAGGGTACACATAGCTCCTCTGCTCCCTCTCTCAGGACCCATGGAGAGATGCTATCCGGCCCCATCGCCTTTGAGGTATCTAGCTCGTGTGTGTGTGTGTGTGTGTGTGTGTTAGTTACCATTTTGTCCTAGGCACATGTCGATTAGACACTAGGCCTGTTGTATATGTACTCACCTATTTGTGGTTGCAGGGGTCGAGTCATAGCTCCTGGCCCCGCCTCTTCACTGATTGCTACTAGGTCCTCTCTCTCCCTGCTCCATGAGCTTTATCAAACCTAGTCTTAAAACTATGTATGGTTTCTGCCTCCACTATGTCGCTTTCTAAGCTATTCCACTTCCTGACAACTCTATGACTGAAGAAATACTTCCTAACATCCCTTTGACTCATAGGAGTCTTCAACTTCCAATTGTGACCCCTTGTTTCTGTGTCCCCTCTCTGGAACATCTTGTCTCTGTCCACCTTATCTATTCCTCGCAGTATTTTATATGTCGTTATCATGTCTCCCCTAACCCTCCTGTCCTCTAGTGTCGTCAGGCCGATTTCCCTTAACCTTTCTTCGTAGGACAATCCCCTTAGCTCTGGGACTAGTCTTGTTGCAAACCTTTGCACTTTCTCTAATTTCTTGACGTGCTTGACCAGGTGTGGGTTCCAAACTGGTGCTGCATACTCCAGTATGGGCCTGACGTATATGGTGTACAGAGTCTTGAATGATTCCTTAGTGAGGTATTGGAACGCTATTCTTAGGTTTGCCAGCCGCCCGTATGCTGCAGCAGTTATCGGATTGATGTGTGCCTCAGGAGATGTGCTCGGTATTATACTCACCCCAAGATCTTTTTCTTTGAGTGAGGTTTGCAGTCTTTGGCCACCCAGACTATACTCTGTCTGCGGTCTTCTTTGCCCTTCCCCGATATTCATGACTTTACATTTGGCAGGGTTAAATTTAAGGAGCCAGTTACTGGACCAGGCTTGTAGCCTGTCCAGGTCTCTTTGTAGTCCTGCCTGATCCTCGACTGATTTGATTCTTCTCATTAACTTCACATCATCTGCAAACAGGGACACTTCTGAGTCTATCCCTTCCGTTATGTCATTCACATATACCAAAAACAGTACAGGTCCTAGGACTGACCCTTGTGGAACTCCACTCGTCACAGTTGCCCACTCTGACACCTCGTCACGTACCATGACTCGTTGTTGCCTCCCTGTCAGATATTCTCCGATCCATTGCAGTGCTTTTCCTGTTACGTGTGCCTGATCCTCTAGCTTTTGCATTAACCTCTTGTGAGGAACTGTGTGTGTGTGTGTGTACGAAACACTTCGAAATGTTTCGGCTCCGCCGGGAGTTGAACCCGGGCCCTCCGTGCGTGAAGCAAGAGCGCTAGCAACCATGCCATCGTGGCGTGTGTGTGTGTGTGTGTGTGTGTGTGTGTGTGTGTGTGTGTGTACTCACCTAGTTGTGGTTGCAGGGGTTGAGGCATAGCTCCTGGCCCCGCCTTCCATGTGTGTGTGTGTGTGTGTGTGTGTGTGTGTGTGTGTGTGCATGTGTGTGTGTGTGTGTCTAACAAAGAAATAAGCACTAATATATGCGAGAAGTTTTTTATCTTTCGTATAATAATTTAAGATCTCTTCTATTGTCATGCAAGTGCAGTGCCCACAGTTTTCAAGCGTTTTCGATGACTGAAGGAGTCAATACCCGAATTGTTGGCCCCTCAGCTCAAGTCCTTAACCCCCCTCCAAGACCCTCGTGGAGTTGAGACGCTGCGACCTATCTCATCCATCAGCTTGAGGACGCACTATGGACTCAATAGCCCCGAGGACAACACCAGCATGAGAAGAAGAACTCTCGAGGGAGGTTCACTTTCGGGTTAATGTGAGGACAGTAAACAGCAAATGTAAGTGAAGAATCCTTTCTCGCAGATGATATGACAAATATACCACATATGTAGAACCCAAAAAAAAAAAACATACCACGGGAGGGGCCTGAACCCGCGGTTAGAGAGTCATAAAACTCCAGACCGACGCGCTAGCCACTGGGCCAGCTGGATACAATAAGATTCATCTAACTAGGTATATTTAGACACCATAGGAAGGTTAGCATAGACACCACTGTGACTACTAATTCTAGTTTTTACAGACGAATCCCTCGCCAGCGTGGCCGTAACGAACTCTAGCTCAAGTCCCCTCAAAAGGGGACTTGAGCACAATGGCACAAAACCGTGTCTGAAACAACACACAAATAACCCGCGCATAGGAGAGAGAGGCTTATGCCGACGTTTCGGTCCGATTTGGACTAGTATTTATAAGTAAATGGTCTAAGTGTGACCGAAACATCGTCATAAGTGTGACCGAAACATCGTCATACGTTTCTCTCTCCCATGTGCGGGTTAGTTGTGTACCCCACATATGTAGATGTTTTACCAGTTTCACAGCTTCTTTTTTCAGTTTTGATGAGAGGTCTCCAGAATTAAAAAAAAAATCTTGTGGATAGAATAAAAACTTGCTCTGTTGATTTAGAACAAATTTTTTATATTGTAAGCAAAGCTGATAAAGATAAAACAAATTACAAGGCCTAACAATACTTCATTCTTTCTCATATTAATAATTTTGCTTCTAGTCAGGCGAATTATTTGCGCCAAACTATAAAATAAAGTAAGCTCAGGAACTTAGGAGGATATTTAGAAATTGATTATGAACTAAATTCACTATCAAAGAAAATGAACAAAATCTATAAGATCTGGTCCTAAATGATAACAAAGAATTATTTGGTCTATGAAATATGCTATAACTCATGGAAAAAAAAAGAATGCGGTGGTTTTGCTCAATTTTTGGTCACTTACAATTATGACCAAGAACTTCACTGCATGAAAGAAATAATTCTAGGACTTAAAAAAAAATTCCAAAAAGATTCAAAGATATCAGTAATGGTATGATGTGGTTAAGAATCATAGAACGTATTGTTAGAGTGTGGAACGAGAGTTGGGGAAATTTTAATGATTTCTGCAATAAATGAAATGATTTAGCACAGATCATTAGGTTCAAAGTAGACTTTGAAGAAAACGATTCATTGTCGCATGCCCTGAGCTGCTTTGGGAATTAGTGTGAAGGGGTGCAATTATGGCTAGCTGCTGCAGTGTTTTAAAGTGTGAGGTTGGGGTGTTGAGGAGGGAGCTCCTGCTTCTCCAGGAGGAATTTAGGAGGCTGAAGGTTCACCTCTATGGCGTTGGAAGTGGGAATGAAGTGGCTGGAGTGGTGGAGGGGAAAAGGGATACCAGTAGTGAGGTGCAGTCTGCCACTACCTGCGAGGAGGGTAAAGGGGGGAAGGAGGAAAGGGCTACTAGGAGTGAGGTGCAGTCCAGCACCTGCTACAAGTGGCAAGTGGTTCCCAGTAATGGCAGGAACATCAAAATAAGGAAAGTTAAGAGAGAAGATTTGAAGGTAGGAAATCGCTTCTCTGTTCTTCAGGATGAGTGTACTCCAGAGGCCAGTGAAGGTAAAGGTACTACTTCCCCTGCTAATAGAGGTAAGCAAATTCTTGTGGTAGGTGACTCGCAGGTAAGATATATGGACCGTGCTTTCTGTAATAGGAATAAGAGGGCGAGAGAGAGGGTGTGCTTCCTGGAGCTGGTGTTGGAGACATAGTCAACAGGTTAGATAATATCATGTCAGGTAATGGGAACAAGCCCATTATCTGTCTCAGTGCTGGTGGAAATGATATTGGGAAGGGTAGGAGAGAAGAGTTGCTAGATAAGTACAGGTCAGCTATAGAGCTAATTAAGTCCAAGGGAGGGGTCCCAATCATATGTAGCATCTTGCCTAGAAGGGAGTGGGAAATGAATGGTTGTCTAGGGCAATTGGTGCAAATTGCTGGCTAGACAGATACTGCAAGGAACTTGCAATCCCATTCATTGACAACTGGGACAACTTTTATGGCAAACATGATATGTATGCAAGGGATGGGTACATCTCTCTGGTACAGGGGTGGAAGCACTTGCCAACTCGATTGAGAGGGCCATTGCTGACATGCTTAGTATTTTAAACTGATAGATGATAGAGGTATGGGTGTGTGTGGAAACAGTCAGTTTGCAACACTAGGCTGAAAACAGTAAGTGTATAAAAGACATTCATCATAAAGTTACAAATAAGGGCAATGGATCAGGACAGCAAACAAAGGGAGACAGCAGGGAAAACAAGAGACTAGCTCCCTTAAGGTTTACTATACTAATAGCAGGAGTGTAAGAAATAAGATAGATGAGCTAAGATTAATTGCAAGTGCAGGAAACATAGATATTATTGCTATAACAGAGACCTGGCTCAATCTGAAAGATAGAGAGTTGCCTTCTGAATGTCACATACAAGGCTATAAATTATTC
>WNWK01019787.1:0-37084 GCA_009830355.1 Cherax destructor | reverse complement strand
ACAATTGATACATCGCTTAGCAACAGTCTGGTGCTGTTTGATCAAATCATAACACCGTTCAGAAGAATGAGCATTGGCACAAACTGCACACCAGTATGCCTTAGCTGGGCATTTCCTGGCAATGTGGCCCCAACGTTGACACTTATAACATCGACGTTGAGGAGGTCTGTACAATGCAATGTTATAGCGCCTGTTGAGGGCAGCACGGCAGTGAATATAGTGTGGCAAAGTCCCCTGGCCAGTCCACTCAGCTAATATCAGATCGTTGGGAAGTCGACGAGGGCTTGCAACTTGCTCTGACACCAGATATTTAGGATTCAAGTGCTTGTTGACGTTGTATATGACAATGAGCACTTTAGGCGCCCTAGGTGGGGCAGCTCGGAGTTTGATGTTGGCATATTCTTTAGCGAGAAGTTTGTCAATAAATGTTGAATCATTAGGCACAAATACGTTCCATTCTTCCCATGTAATCAGTGACAGTAACGAGTAACATTAAAAGACAACTGAATATTATTTGATGTCATTTGATATTACTTTAATTTGCTGGAAAATAAGAATAGGTGAAAAATGTTTATCACAGGATTATATTATACTGGATGTCTATATTATACTTTTCATTGTTTTTTGTTGTTTGATGTTTGAGTCCCCTCCCCCCTCTCTCGACCCCTGCAGCCACATATAGGTAAATACACACACACACACACTCACTTGGCCAGGAGCTGTGAATCGACCCCTGCAACCACGTATAGGTGACTACACATACCATATGTTAGTGGTGGTTGTTGCTGTTAGGAAGTCTCGCTGGCTCTCACCTGCTCAGTAAACCAAGCTAAGCTTGTCTTGTGTGTTCCATACTTGCCTGTCTGTATCTTTAGTCTATTTTTCTGACTACTTATCTGTATGTCTATCTAAACGTTTATTTATGTTTATCTGAGAGAGAGAGAGAGTATAGTATAGTTCCATCTTCCCGCAAGCTATGATGACCTGAAAAAGAAACACTTTCACCATCATTCACTCCATAACTGTCTTGCCAGAAGCATGCTGATGCTAGAGTTCAGATGACCCTCCAAACTGCAAATATACCATCCCTCCTTCAGAGTGCAGGCACTGTTCTTCTCACCTCCAGGACTCAAGTCCTGCTAGCTGGTTTCTCCTGAATCCCTTCACAAAATGTTACCTTGCTCTCATTCCTCTGGTATGGAGGTATGTATATCCACAGGATGTTACCTTTGATTTACTCGTGACCTGTTTCCAGTGGCCCGGCCTAGAGGTCAGGAACATGACCCAGAATAAACGAGAAAATATATACTAAACCCAGGATAATACACACTGAACATCTGTCAATAAATTAGCAAAAGAATGGAGAGAGACTTGAACCGTGGTCCATGCGTATGGCAGGTTCAATGCTGTACCCTAGTGGACCAATGGAAGTAAGTCACTGACTTTTTTTGGGTAATCTACACAAATGCTGCTGTGTATGATAATTTATGTAACTGTACGTATTTATGTGTAAGTGTACCTGAATAAACTTGCTTACAATGAATCCGAGCACTGAATACTACATCAAATGGGACTGTTAAAGTGCTTTGAAAACATCACAACTTCTATTATTCAAACAGATTTAGCTAGCGCACTCAGCTCACACACTGAGGTCCGGGGTTCAAATCTCCTCCGGTACGACTGGAAAACATTAGGGACGTGTTTCCATAAGACACCTTCTGTCCCTGTTCACCCATCAGTGTAAAATGGGTACCTTGGTGTTAGTCGACTGGTGTGGGTCGCATCCTGGGACGAACACTGACCTAATTTGCCCCAAATGCTCAGCATAACAAGGGGCTTTCTATATAGTAGTATGTCATTGATGTCAGCTAGGACTGTATACCATGTACATGTACTTGTAGTAAATAAAGATACAGTATTATTATTATTATTATTATTATTATTATTATTTTTATCATGACTCCAAGGGTGTATATATCTAGTATCGCTTAGTGTATATATGCTGAAAGTATCTTTTACTGGTGGTATAGAGGTGACATGCAGTCTTAAGGACCCTCGTGAAGTCAGTGTTTCCACACCACTCATGATCTCTCCTTCCTTGCAGAATTTGGCGATGGGAGCGGCAAAAATGTTAGCAGAGACTCTCCAGGGCGGCGCCATCTGCACCCAACACTCTCAATGCCCCCTACCCCGTCCAGCGGTACCCATCATGGCCGTGCCCCGCTTACCCGCACCAACTCTGAACCTCCACCGCCACCTCCAATGCCTAGCGCTACTCCCTCTCCGAAGACTTCACCCTCTTCCTCTCACAGGACGACTCAAGAGGTTGATAATGCCTCCCTGGCCTCCTCCAAGCCCTCCTCGCCCAGGTCCACTCATAACCCACTTGAGGAGAGGGAAGATGAAGGCCCCAGTGAAGAGGGTGTAGTCAGGCCCTCTGAGTTTATCAGGAGACATTCTCAGAGAAGTGAAAATGGATCACTTAGAGGTAAGAATGCATTATTTAATTACTGACTTTCTGGGCCAAGCATAAGGTTACATTAAGATCAAGTAACTGTTTTGGTGGGCCCTGCTAATGAGCAGCAATGTATACAGTGTTTGGCAGGACATGGGTGTTTTGTCCTCCCCTTTCCACAGAAATTTTCACTATAATATATTTCTCTGGCAATTGAGGATAGGCCACATCTCGCCTGCAATCACACAAGTGTATAGTATCCTGCACCTCATTCTATATATAATATGTTTTTATTACCACTTGCATGTTTTTAAGTTTTCCTGTGTTTTTAGGAACATGTGAGTTTCAGCTTTAGCTCAATTGGTTTGGGTCATTTTTTATTTTTTGTGATAAATGATCTTTACAGTATGTTCCAATAATACAAATCTCACAGTCTCGCCCTTCCCTTTTCCTTTATTTATGTAAAAGAAATGTGTTAAAAGGTTCTGCCTTTCTTAAGGCAGAACCTTTAGGACACGAGAAATTTCCTTAAGGTAATTTATTTTCATATACGTACTACTGTACCTCATGTCTTTTCAAACAAGAAATTTCCTTTAGGAAATTTCTTGTGTGAAAAGACATGAGGTACAGTATATAAAAATAAATTACAGTAATCAACTCCTTTAAAATGCTATTCTTAGTAATTTTTTTAATAGCTGTTGACACTTGCAAACTCAGTACAAAATTCCAGGCACTATTTTTATACATTGATTTTGAGGAATTTTCACTTATGATTGAACATTATTTACATATTTTTTTATTGCAGGACACAAAAAGCTGGATAGACCCACATCTCTTCCACTGGATGTTGCAGAACACTATGGCAGAATAATGACTGATGGTAAAGATAGGGATGCAGTAAGCTCAAATGAGGAGCTCAGTCAGTCTCCACAACTAGGAAAGTCACAGATGAATGGGAAATCCCTACCATTCATCCCTCCAAAGTTCCCTGTACAGCCATCAGACTCTCTCCTTATAAAACCCTCAGAATACCTACGATCTCTGGGAGGAAGCATCAGTCGATCCCCTTCGAACGGCGATATTAAGTCTCCAAATGGATCGTCTCATGTAAATGATACCACTCCACATTTTGCTGAGATTCCAGATGTTGTCAACAGTGCTGCCCAAGTTGCTGTACCACCTGCACCACTACCAGCAATTCCAGAAGCCACTGAAGAAGAACTAGCAAAGACCACTGTGAATACGCCTCCCCCTCCCCCGGCTCCTCCTGCACCGCCAGCATCAGCAACAAACACGTTGCCAAGTCGGAATAACACCCTTACCAATGGCTCCAGCAGCAAAACAGTCTTACCCACAATCAGTGTGACAGACCTGCAGAGTGTACAGCTGAGGAAGATAGAAATCAAAGTTGCAAAGCCCACTTCGGTTCCTCTTCGAATTCCCATTAGTGAGTGCTCAATCAAAATATGTAATTGTAAATGCCTATATTAAAATACTAAAAGATTATGAAAATATAACCTTTTAATATTTTTCTCTTATAAGTGTTAAATGTCTCAGTTTTTTCATATGAGTAAATAACTAGCTTCTTTAGTACTTAGTTTTGCGCTGTATGACCCCTGTGGTTTAGCGCTTCTTTTTGATTATAATAATAATAATTTAGCACTTAGTTATGATTGAAAAAATAATAATAATAACTAGCTTCAGAGATGACTAACTAGCTGAATTTAAAATAGTAAATGTTATGGTAATTTGGCTACAATCAAGTTTCTTAAATTGCATCCCTTAATCGGGAGTGTCCTGATGCTGCTGAGGGCTCTTGATCCAATGACTGGAGCTACCCTCCCTTAGATCAAATCTGATTATCTCCTATTTTGCTGGTGCTCTGTGACACAAGGGTTTGATACTTCCCCATGACTATTAGAATAATAATAATAATTATGTAAAACGTCATTTTAATGAACCCCCAGTTTAATAAATTTTGGATTTATTGGACAAAATCTGTGGCTGGAAGATATCCGGATACAACAAAGCTCATTGAATCCAGAATTGTTTATTATTGTTGCGATCCTCTGGAAAAATTAATATTTGGATTTAAATGGCTAAATCCATTGAATCCAGAATTGTCAGTTATTGTTGCAATTATGGAAGAAACAATCCCACCATTAGTAATGTTAAACTGGTGGTTCCCATCTAATAATAAACTGTATTTAGCCTATTTTCCAACCACACTTGAGGCTTCTTTTAGAAGCTGTCTAACAAGCTTAAAATGATATCAGGCCTAGGCTTAGCCATTTTATATTATAAAAAATTCAGATAAAGTAACTAATTGTATTTTTCTTTTTAACACATCGGTCATTTCCCACTGAGGCAGGGTGACCCAAAAAGAAAGAAAAACACAAAAAGAGAGAAAAAACTTTCATCATCGTTCAACACTTTCACCATCACTTTTAGATATCCGGGATGCGGATGTGTATACGGATGTCTTACTCATTTTACGGATGTGAATGCGGATGTAAGAAATTGTGCGGATGTTCCGCGGATTTCGGATGCGGATGTATATGCGGATATCTGTTTGCTGTGAAATACAGATGCGGATGTGGATACGGATGTAAGAAATTGTGCGGATGTTCCGCAGATGCGGATGCAAATATCCGATACAACACTAATACATAATCACTGTCTTTGCAGAGGCACTCGGATATGACAGTTTAGATGTCCCTCCAAACAGCCCGGCTAACCGGTTTTCCTGAATCCCTTCACAAAATATTACCCTGCTCATGCTCTAACAGCTCGTCAAGTCCCAAAAAACATTTGTCTCCATTCACTCCTATCTAACGAGCTCACACATGCTTGCTGGAAGTTCAAGCCCTTCGTCCACAAAACCTCCTTTACTCCTTCTCTCCAGCCTTTCCTAGGACAACCCCTACCCCCACCTTCCTTTCCCTACAGATTTATATGCTCTCCAAGTCACCTCAACAACCCCTCTTCAGCCCCTGACTAATTCTCTTAGTAACTCCACACCTCCTCCTAATTTCCTCACTAATTGTATTTATATTTTGTATTTTACAGCAGCTCCTGAAGCAGCTTTCACTACTGCAAAGAATGATGTTATTGCTGAACTAAAGATGGGAGTTGATATCCCTGGCATCAAAAAATTGAAATCAGAACGTGCAAAGGAGGAAGAACTTCACGAAAAAATAGAGGAAAAGGAACTGAGTCGTCAGTTTTCTGCTGTAAATTTTGTCGATCAAGTAAGTTGCGAGAGTATAAGCAGGATAACCTTGGTGAAGCACCGTCAGAGAGTTCTCCAATTACTTCCAACCAAATGGTCATTGACTGGGTCAAAAATACTTAAAGGCTCTTTTAACTGTGCTTACGCTAGGCTTTCCTGCATGATTGGTATTGCCCAATTCTGTGATTGTCTTCTGGATGCCCAGCTTAAACAATGAAACATATAATAACTATGACTTTAGAGTTCCTCTGGCCTCCAGATGAGTTAGGAGCTCAGTTGCATTTCAGATTATTATTATGTTTGCTTTAAAAGCTAATGATTCTCCTCTTAATCTTGCTGCCTATGAGAGAAGTGCCAGTCAAGGTTCCATGATTCCAATTAGGGACCCTTGATCCAAGGAATTGGATCTGTCCTCACTTTCCTTGGGTTGAATTTCATTGTTTCTTATTCCCCACGTGCTGTAGGATTATTCTTGTGTCTTAAGACGAAACAAAAATTTATTCACTCGTAACTAACGTAATTGATTTAATATTTTTTCCAAATCATATGTAAAAAATATATATACAGTGGACCCCTGAGTAACGAGCATAATTCATTCCAGAAGCCTGCTCAAGTGCCATTACCGAACGAATTTTCTCCCTTAAGGAATAATGTCAAGTAGGTTAGTCCATTTCAGACCCCCAAAAATACACTTACAAAAGCACTTACAATATTATACTGTACTTACATAGTTGTACGATTTCCTAGGTGCTCGTAACTCGGGGGTCCACTGTATATAAAACAAACAAAGATACAGTGGTACCCCGACTTACGATGGTCCCCAAACACACCCTTTTATGTAAGTTTATTTTTTAAATGCTTTTGTAAGTGTAATTTTGGGGGTCTAAAAGGACTAGTCTATTTTACATCATTTCTTATGGAGATAAATTCGTTTGGTAATGGCACTTGAACAGCATTCTGGAATGAAAAAATATCGTAAGTCGGGGTACCACTGTATTTCTTGTTCTAACCTTGTAAAATATCACATGGATCAGGAGTCAATATTAGTGCCCATTTCATCACATAAAATCTTTCTCTCTTAAAAGTATTTATGTAGCTGATATCTTCCATAATGACAATTTGTCTAGAAAATAACCATTTTTGCCACAATTTGGATACCTTGCACGTTTCATAGAAAAAAATAAGATGCTGAGTAACTAAACTCACTATTGACATAGTTTGTAATGTGACTGAAAGACAATACAAAGCATAACTTTATTTATAGACTGCTTCTTGGTCTGAACAGAGTATGGACCATGGGTGTTTCTGATTTTATTTATAGCAAGACTCAAGAATGGCTTCTAGTCATGTACTTAAGTCAGTTAGAAAGTTGATGTGCAACACTGGGGTATCTTTATTGCCAGAGCTTTTGCTTGCACCATAGGCTTCTTCAGCTAAATAAATGTGTATATAACATTGGAGACAGTAGAAGTAGTTTTGAGGTGAGCAGTCCCTCAGCCTTAGTAGGTAGCAGTCATTCACTCAGGCTTGGGGAACTGACCTACCAAGCCTGAAAGACTGACCACCTCCTACCAAGGCTGAGGGACTGATTACCTCAAAACTACTTCTACTATCTCCATTGTTATATTCATCTGTATTCGACTGATGAAGCCTGTTACACAAGGAGAACATTTCAGCCATAAAGATACCTGAATGTTGTACATGTGTCTTACTCATCAAGTTGTCAGTATTGTATTTTATTTTATTATTTTTATTAACACATCGGCCGATTCCCACCAAGGCAGGGTGGCCCGAAAAAGAAAAACTTTCATCATCATTCACTCCATCACTGTCTTGCCAGAGGGGTGCTTTACACTACAGTTATAAAACTGCAACATTAACACCCCTCCTTCAGAGTGCAGACACTGTACTTCCCATCTCCAGGACTCAAGTCCGGCCTGCCGGTTTCCTGAATCCTTCATAAATGTTACTTTGCTCACACTCCAACAGGACGTCAAGTATTAAAAACCATTTGTCTCCATTCACTCCTATCAAATACGCTCACACATGCTTGCTGGAAGTCCAAGCCCCTCGCACACAAAACCTCCTTTATCCCCCTCCCTCCAGCCTTTCCTAGGCCGACCCCTACCCCGCCTTCCCTCCACTACAGATTTATACACTCTCGAAGTCATTCTGTCTCGTTCCATTCTCTCTACATGTCCAAACCACCTCAACAACCCCTCCTCAGCTCTCTGGATAATAGTTTTGGTAATCCCGCACCTCCTCCTAATTTCCAAACTCCGAATTCTCTGCATTATATTCACACCACACATTGACCTCAGACATGTCATCTCCACTGCCTCCAGCCTTCTCCTCGTTGCAACATTCATCACCCATGCTTCACACCCATATAAGAGTGTTGGTATAACTATACTCTCATACATTCCCCTCTTTACTTCCATGGACAAAGTTCTTTGTCTCCACAGACTGAAGTGCTCCACTCACCCTTTTTCCCTCATCAATTCTATGATTCACCTCATCCTTCATAGACCCATCTGCTGACATGTCCACTCCCAAATATCTGAATACATTCACTTCCTCCATACTCTCTCCCTCCAATCTGATATCCAATCTTTCATCACCTAATCATTTTGTTATCCTCATCACCTTACTCTTTCCTATATTCACCTTCAATTTTCTTCTTTTACATACCCTACCAAATTCATCCACCAACCTCTGCAACTTCTCTTCAGAATCTCCCAAAAGCACAGTGTCATCAGCAAAAAGCAACTGTGACAACTCCCACTTTGTATTTGATTCTTTATCTTTTAACCCCACACCTCTTGCCAAGACCCTCGCATTCACTTCTCTTACAACCCCATCTATAAATATATTGAACAACCATGGTGACATCACACATCCTTGTCTAAGGCCCACTTTTACTGGGAAATAGTCCCCCTCCCTCCTACACACTCTAACCTGAGCCTCACTATCCTCATAAAAACTCTTCACTGCTTTCAGTAACCTACCTCCTATTCCATACACCTGCAACATCTGCCACATTGCCCCCCTATCCACCCTATCATATGCCTTTTCCAAATCCATAAATGCCACAAAAACCTCTTTACCCTTATCCAAATACTGTTCACCTATATGTTTCACTGTAAACACTTGGTCTACACACCCCTACCTTTCCTAAAGCCCCTTGTTCATCTGCTATCCTGCTTTCTGTCTTACTCTTAATTCTTTCAATAATAACTCTACCATACACTTTACCAGGTACACTCAACAGACTTATTCCCTATAATTTTTGCACTCTCTTTGTCCCTTTGCCTTTATACAAAGGAACAATACATGCTCTCTGCCAATCCCTAGGTACCTTACCCTCTTCCATACATTTATTAAATAATAGCACCAACCACTCCAAAACTATATCCCCACCTGCTTTTAACATTTCTATCTTTATCCCATCAATCCCAGCTGCCTTACCCCCTTTCATTCTACCCACTGCCTCACGAACTTTCCCCACACTCACAACTGGCTCTTCCACACTCCTACAAGATGTTATTCCATTTTGCCCTATACACGAAATCACAGCTTCCCTGTCTTCATCAACATTTAACAACTCCTCAAAATATTCCCTCCATCTTCCCGATACCTCTAACTCTCCACTTAATAACTCTCCTCTCCTATTTTTAACTGTCAAATCCATTTGTTCCCTAGGCTTCCTCAACTTATTAATCTCACTCCAAAACTTTTTCTTATTTTCAACAAAATTTGTTGATAACATCTCACCCACTCTCTCATTTGCTCTCTTTTTACATTGCTTCACCACTCTCTTAACCTCTCTTTTTCTCACCATATACTCTTCCCTCCTTGCATCACTTCTACTTTGTAAAAACCTCTCATATGCTAACTTTTTCTCCCTTACTACTCTCTTTACATCATCATTCCACCAATCGCTCTTCTTCCCTCCCGAACCCACTCACCTGTAACCACAAACTTCTGCTGAACACTCTAACACTACATTTTTAAATCTACCCCATACATCCTCGACCCCATTGCCTACACTCTCACTAGCCCATCTATCCTCCAATAGTTGTTTATATCTTACCCTGACTGCCTCCTCTTTTAGTTGATAAACCTTCACCTCTCTCTTACTTACTGCTTCTATTTTCCTTGTATCCCATCTACCTTTTACTCCCACTGTAGCTATAACTAAAAAGTGCTCTGATATATCTGTGGCCCCTCTATAAACATGTACATCCTGAAGTCTACTCAACAGTCTTTTATCTACCAATACGTAGTCCAACAAACGACTGTCATTACGCCCTACATCATATCTTGTATACTTATTTATCCTCTTCTTAAAATATGTATTACCTATAACTAAAACCCCTTTCTGTACAAAGTTCAATCAAAGGGCTCCCATTATCATTTACACCTGGCACCCCAAACTTACCTACCACACCCTCTCTACATGTTTCTCGTACTTTAGCATTTAGGTCCCCTACCACAATTACTCTCTCACTTGGTTCAAAAGTTCCAGTATTGTATACCATCAATAATATGCTATAGTATAGTACAGGAGGGCCCCACTTATACAGCAGGTTAGGTTCCAGACTACTGCTGTAAAGTTAAAATTGCTGTAAAGTGAAACATAGCCTCTTTTTTCACTTTCAAATGCATATAAAAGCCTGATAACATGTTTACATTATCATATATTAAGTGAGCAATAGAGGTAGGCCTAAAAAATGCTTATACACTACACACATTGCTTACCTTAAAATATTTTTGTCTTTAGCTTATATTGAATGGTGTACACACACAACCCGCACATATAAAAGAGAGGAGCCTACGACGACGTTTCGGTCCGACTTGGACCATTTACAAAGTCACACTAACACACAGAACAAGGGGAAGGGGTATATATTGTTCCAGTCACGGTATTGTGCCTTTTTTGTTATTTATTGAATGGTGTACTTAGAGGTTTAAAGAAACAATACAACAAAATCTTATGAACTACTTTCATAATTTAGGTGCCTGAAGTAGACAATGCAGGAAACAGAATACCAGAATGGAAACGCCAGATGCTAGCACGGAAAGCTGCCGAGAAAGCTAAAAAAGAAGCTGAAGAATCACGGTTACAGGAAGCTGAAGAGAGGCGTATGCAAGCTATTCCGCCATGGAAGAGACAACTCATGACGAAAAAGGATGATGGAACAATGCGGTGAGAATGAAGAACAGTTCAAATCCAGTATTGTCCTCTAGGCTAAGACATAGAATTAGTGTGAAGAACTGTCAGCACAGAGTATTCTGTAAAGTACATACTTGTAAATTCTTGGAGAGTACTCACATAACACTTGAGACTTCTAGGTTTCTAATAATGATAATTTCACAATGTATAGGTTATGGTGTTCTGACTTATGTTCCATCCCCAGGAACTTTATCAATTCATACAGAGACAAAGTAAAACATGAGGTTATATAGTGGCTGAGAAGTCCATGGGGTCTAGTCAGCATGGTTTGTGGCCGAAAGGAGGCAGTGAGGTCTCAGGTGATGGCTGTTGGTTGTATGTAGGGTCACCTTTGCTAAAATCTCAGAGATGTTCAGTCAGTGAAACGGCATTGGTAGTGGTTATTAAAGCCAATTCCAAACACTGCTCTATTGGTCTGCTTATTTAGTAACTAGCCTTGATTCAAGGAAGCTCATCAGGTGGTTATAGGAGGTAAGATGTACCGTGCACACACTGCTAGTGTCGTGCCTCTGTCAAACAGTTGTGTGTTCCCTGAAGTTAGTGTTTGAGCCCAGGAATATTTCCCCATGTAAGATTTATCACAGCCTTGGCAAGGTATGATGTAGACACTGCAGTGGTGTTTATTGGTTTTATGCCTTGTTTTTCGAGTATGCACTTGCATTTTGTAACTTTATTTAAGGAAGCTCAGTACTGTGATGTTAATTAATATTTGAAACATGCAGTTTTTTTTCCTGCTAATTAGATCTCTAGCATATCTTTATCTGAACTCGTTAATTCCATAGAATATTTTTACAGTATCTGAATCCACCGATTCCCTAAAATATCTTTATTTGAATCTGCTAATTCCTTAGAATATGTATCTTTATCTGAATTAGTTAACATATTCCATTTAACTTAAGTAAAAACTCTGCAGTATTTTATAAATAACTTTATTTTGTCATGTTCTTTCCATACAATAAGTTTCAAACGTACTGTTATTGCCATGTAACTTCACAGAACTTTCCTGTTATTGTATTGTAGTTACAGTATTACCAGTGTAGCCTCACTAACTTACTAGTTATTGTATTGTAGCCTTTACTATTTTATGTCTATTTTATATTAATTAATTGTGAGTTAATCTTTTACCGTAGTAGGTATACTGTGGGACTCCATAAATATTGTATTTTTTTGAACGCCAAATGTTTTTGTAACATGCCTTTGCCAAAAATAATACATACAGTGGACCCTCGGTTTACGTTATTAATTAATTCCAGAATGCTGTTCAAGTACCGTTACCAAACGAATTTGTTCCCATAAGGAATAATGTAAATTAGATTAGTCCTTTTAGACCCCCAAAAAATACACTTACAAAAGTGCTTGCAAAAATACACTTACATAATTGTTCGAGTTTGGAGCCTAACGTAAACCGGGGGTCCACTGTATTTAATTTTTTTTTATTATGGTATGCATGTCCCTTCTTCCCCACTTCAGTTGAACAGTTTCTTGTCCAGAACATGGCAACTGCCTTTGTTACTGGTTCAGAACATGGTAACTGTCTTTGTTTCTGGGTCAGAACATGGTAATTGTCTTTATTTCTGCAGCTAGAACTGGATAACTGTACATTTCTGTACATTTCAATCTCCAGGGCTGGGTTAGTGACTATACATTTTTTTTTTGTCTGAACCTGATGGATGTTTGCATGCCTCTGTGTCAAGGCTTGGTGACTTGTCTACATGTTTTAAGGTCCAGGACCTGAATTGGTCTCTGCATGCTTCTGGGTCAGGGCCTGGTGACTCGTCAATACGGTTCAAGATCCAGGACCTTAATTGGTATATGTATGTCTTGTCCTGTGTCTTGGCCTGGTAACTTATCATCCAGTAGACATGTGTGAGCATGTTAGATAGGAGTGAGTGGAGGCAAATGGATTTGGGACTTGATGAGCTGTTCGAGTGTGAACAAGGTAACATTTTGTGAAGGGATTCAGGGAAACTGATCAGCTAGACTTAGAGTCCTGGAGGTGGGAAGCACAAGGCCTGCACTCTAAAGGAGGGGTTTAAGATATTCACTGTTTGGAAAGACATCTGAACTGTCGTATCTGCGCGCCTCTGGCAAGACAGTGATAGTTAGTTACCATTTTGTCCTAGGCACATGTCAATTAGACACTAGGCCTGTTGTATGTGTGTGTAAGGAAACACTTTGAAATGTTTCCACCCCGCCGGGAATTGAACCCGGGCCCTCCGTGCGTGAAGCGAGTTTGAATGATGGTGAAAGTGTTTCTTTTTTGGGTCACTCTGCCTCGGTGGAAGATGCGTTGAAAGAAGAAAGATATACACACACATGTGCACACGCACAAGCTGTGACTCGACCCCTGCAACCACATATAGGAAAGCACACACACATAATTACATCTATATCTTTATTCATTTATAGTGGACCCCCGAGTAACGAGCATAATTCATTCCAGAAGCCTGCTCAAGTGCTATTACCGAACGAATTTTCTTCCTTAAGGAATAATGTCAAGTAGGTTAGTCCATTTCAGACCCCCAAAAATACACTTACAAAAGCACTTACAATATTATACTTACATAGTTGTACGATTTCCGAGGTGCTCGTAACTCGGGGGTCCACTGTACTTTGCTTTATTGGCTCTCCTTATGAATTTATACTTTTCTCTTCAAATTTAAGTGTACATATAAAGAATTTAGACTCTAATAAAATAGATGACAATCAGAGTTATATTATATCCAGAGAAAATAAAATTCTTAAAATCTTTCTTTCATAAATTAATGCTGAATTGTTGTAATTCATAGATAAATTGACAGGTGGAGGTTCTGCATGTAATTTCTTACTCTCTTACCTTATTATATTTGGAATGTGCTGTTGTTGGGGCTCTTGACATTTAGTTTCAGTGTGAAAATTTAACAAAAGTACTTAATTAGGAAGTTCTTAATATTTCTATCTTTTACTAATGACTAATGACTTCTTTACCATTTTGTCATAGCTCTGACTGCAGTTATAAATTACAGTAGCATCAGTTCTGCTTAGTTTTCTTGAGCCATTTTTAGTAAAATTTGGGAATTTACCTTTTTAACTGTTATACTAATGTGCTCAAAGCAGCAAAATTAGTTTTTCTTATGCTTTTTCATATAAAAACAGTGAAAAGATAAGTTGTCAACTATTTTTATATAGTCGTAGATTAACTTTATACAGCATTATATATTAATAGATATAAAGCAGACTGCATCAATAATTTTTTGTGTGTGAATAAGACACACATTGCTGGTTATGGAATTTGATCTTGAATTGATAAAGTCACTGGTGGTCAAAACGTCTTCACAATTTAATACCATAACCCACATTGTGTCCTAGTTACACACTTTCAGTATAGTGTCCTAGTTACACACTTTCAGTATAGTGTCCTAGTTACACACTTTCAGTATAGTGTCCTAGTTACACACTTTCAGTATAGTGTCCTAGTTACACACTTTCAGTATAGTGTCCTAGTTACACACTTTCAGTATAGTGTCCTAGTTACACACTTTCAGTATAGTGTCCTAGTTACACACTTTCAGTATAGTGTCCTAGTTACACACTTTCAGTATACTTTATCATTGAATTGCCAACAATAATTTTTTTTTTTTTTTCAACAAGTCGGCTGTCTCCCAGGAAATATTTGTTTATGACGGATTCTTTTCATCTGACAGCATAAAGGACGTGTTGACAAACTGATGACCTGACAGCAATGACAATTTTTTTTTTTTGCTGCATGTTGTTTCCCATGCAGTGGCTGAAATTTCTGGCCCCAGTCTCCTTGCAGCAAGTAATGGAGGGACACAGTTCCATAACTTATCTGAAACACTTGTTACTTTTATTTTTGTTGCATATTTTCTCTGATTTTCTCTCAGGTTTTACGTTCTTGCATGGGTGAGTTTCAGATTTGTGCCTAGGGTATATTTTTCTCTTCATACAGAAAGGTTTTCATAATTAGAATATGTCATAAAGAACAGCACTGTAGTTTGATCCATTAGGGTAACTATGAAGGTTCTTTATGACTTCTAATAGAAACATGCACCATTTTTCATTTAATTTGTCACAGTAATTAGGAATCTGATAGCTGTTTCAAAATGTAATGTACCAGTAATCATAATTAGTCTTTCTTTGTTCTGAACTTTCAAAATGTAATGTACCAGTAATCATAATTAGTCCCTCTGTTCTAAACTTGTGCCTAAATTTGATCCCTTATGTATTTTTGTGAATAATGAGAAGATGTTTAGTTTTATCTCTGTATGTCTCTCACTTACCCAGAGATGATACACATAAGTCTTTACAGTAGGACAGTTTCACTGACACTGTGCTGAAGCACTTATAAAAATTTATACTATACTGAACTGAGATAAACACTAAAATTAAAAGTTATTACATATAAGTAAATAATCATAAATATCTATGCATTAGAAATGAGACATACACCACAAATATTACGTTTTACTTAAAAATCAGAAAATTTTCCCTTGTGTCGGGCATCATGTCACCTTGGGGACACAATCACTAAGTGAACAAGTGTAAAACTCTGTTGTCATTACCTATTTAGGGGTTTTATCACATCATTTGCTGGACCTGTCTCAATCCCTGGAATCTCGTTGGTTATTGTTTCAGTGACCGACCACTCACAGCACGCACGCAGTCTCCGGTCCGCATCGCCCTGCACGTCAAGCACTAGATTCTAGAGTGAGTGGTGGTTGTAGTTGGGCAAATAATGCATTGCTTTTAGCAACTTGGAGGCTTCAGAATTTAAATCTCTCTTTTTTTTCTCATGTTACAAAAGCTTCATATATTTACTGATTCTCTGCAGACTCATGATTATCCACAGCACTAAGTTTACTAATAATATATTTCTGTACCTTCCAGATATCTGAGACAATACACCACCAGTATGTAAAGTGCATTAATAAAGTGCAAGATAAATTATCATCACTAAACAATGTGGTAGATGTATTATACTTCTCATTAAAGAATCAAGGTTAAGAACTTATTTTTGCTTAAAAAAAAGGAGGTTCTGCATACCATGAACCAGTAGACCTACTACAGTGCTCCTCTATTCTTAGATTAACTTGCAAAAAAATTCAAGTTACATTATTGATATTAAAGTAAAAGATATGAATACTTAAAGCAGAATTCAGTAAACTTGTTTCACATTAGTATACATATCTTCTCATTCAGAGCAAGGTGGCTTGTAGAATCTTTGCTGAATTTTTTTGTGTGTTTTTAAATTTTTAGTTGCCAAAAATTTATTATCGATGCCCGAAGCATTTCCTGAAGACATTCTAAAGCTGTTTTCAATTTACTTGCATTCCAGGTTAGTGAAAGGGACAGAAATCTAGTAAGCTCATTGGGAAAGTAGGAAAATTAAAACAATAATAAATGTCCTCACACCTATTGAAAATTACTGTACTTAAAAATAACAACTAGCAAGGGTTGCTGTCGAGTTTAAATATATAGCAGATCCACCATTCTAAGTGTAACATGAATACATGTGGATTAAAGAAGAACTCCAAATAGCAGATGTTTTATTTTAATACAGTATTTCCAAGTTTACCAAAGTGGCCAAAGGTAAAAAAAAAAAAAAATCAGTATTTAAATTGGGTATAAAGACTTGTAATGTCAAACATAACTGTTTTTTAGAAAAAAATTTGCCCAGGATAAAAGTTTCAGTTCATCAATCACAGGCAAGAAACAGAACACTGTAATATCAAAAAAAGTGGCAAAAAAATTGATTACTTGAGAAAAGGGACTAGCAAGTATTTATTAATGCATATGTAATACAGCGATTAATAGTTTTATTACACATCTTGCACCCATTCTGTGGGCAGCACTCATGATTACAGTGGTTCACAGTAGGATCGGAGGTTGGGTCTCAAAATTCTGTAGGAATGAAACTATTTACAAGACATGTTTTGTGGCTCAGTGGTAGCATCTTCGGCTCTCAACCAAGGGACCCGGGTTCGATCCTGGGGATAGTAGTCATTGGAGATATTTATTTAGCACTGTTTATATGGCTGTAAATAGGTACCTAGGTATTAACCCACTGTCATAGGTTGCAACTTGGGGAAGTGGAACAAAGGACCTCAATGGAAATAAGTCCTTCTGATTGACTGCCTGGTTACCCTGTGTTACTTATCCTCTGGGTTAATACAGTGGAACCTCGGTACTCTCAAACTTAATTCGTTCCAGAAGGCTGTTCGAGTGCTGATCTGTTCGGGTACCGAATTAATTTTTCCCATAAGGAATAATGTAAATTAGATTAATCCGTTTCAGACCCCCAAAAATACACTTACAACGACTTTGCGGTGTATTTTTGTATAGTATTTATAATTGTATCCTCGTTTCCTTGGTCTCATTTGATAGAATGAAAAATATATTACAGAAATAGCGATGATTTTGAATGGTTTACAGAATAAAAGTACCTAGAAATTGAGCTCAAAGTAGCAAAAATGTTCGATTTTTGTTGATGTTCAAGAGTAAACAAATCACGTCACGCGTCCAATACACGTCAATTGGTGGGTCTAAAATGATTTCACAAATGGGCTGATTTTATTTACACCATTTTTTTCAATAATGCAGTAGTCTGCATAACAGTAAATTTTCTATTTTTTGTTCGAATAAAAATTTAAAATGGAAAGCAAGCGTAATATAAGAGGGGTCCAAAGTGGGAGGAGCTATAGGAGAGAGAGGGAGGAGCCAGCAGAAGGAGCCTCCGTTCAATATTTGATGAATAGTCTTGATACCCGAATACTAGCGGTGGCGCGAATACAATGTTGTGTAATTACGCTAATATTAGTAATAAAGGCTATCTGTCTATCACATTTATTCCAATATGATATCAGAAATACGATAGATAACCTAGAAGCACAATAAAGCCGAAATTAATAATAAAAGGCATATTAAATGGAGAGGCGGAGGCGGTGTTTACATCAGTGCAAACACACTAAACCAATTTTCTTTCTGGTTGGCTGTTATCACTAATCTTCTTAGGCCCTATGGTGACTTATTTATACAAATAATATAAAAAAAAAAAATGCGAAGAAACACGAAATAGTTTACAGTGAAGTTCAGCGGAGTTTTGGACTGAGCGACAGCTGTGGGGAGACTGATGCACATGTTCTGCCAGGTCGTGTTTGTTTGGTCGAGTGCCGAGCAAAGGGTCGACTACCAAGCGATATTTTTATTGAACAAAGCATTTGAGTACCGAATTGTTTGAGTACGGAGCTGTTCGAATACCGAGGTTCCACTGTAATCCAAATCAAGCCTTCTTTATTTTCAATCACAATATGCATATACAGTGGACCCTCACTATTTGAACATTCTTCATTCCAGAATGCTGTTCAAGTGCTGTTACCAAACAAATTTATTCCCATAAGGAAGGATGTAAATTGGATTAGTCCATTTCAGACCCCCAAAAATACACTTATAAAAGCACTTACAATAATAAACTTACATAAAAGGGCGAGTTTGGAGTGTTTGAATAGCGAGGGTCCACTGTATAGTGATGTAATACAAGCTGTAAGAGTTTATAGCAGTATTTCAGTATAATGAAATATCTTTACAAGATACCACCACTCTGCCAGGGAGGAAGCCAAGATACAGTATCTTGCTGTGAGTAATGTATTTAGCTCTAAATATGGAGGTATTAAATGGTTAGACAAATTGGAGAAGATGTACAGTTTAAACAAAATATACACTGAGTATTAGTAAAGTCAGCATGGCGATAACCTGTAAAGAATCGTATGCAGCAATAATAATATGCTGCTGTGTATTGGAAAGTAGCCAGGGTATCAGAAGACAAACAGTATTGAGTACAAGTAATTGAGATGTAAGTAGGGCACTTCATGATTTACTAAAAGCACTTCAAATCAAAATTCTGTTAATAAATGATCTGACATAATTCACTGAAACCTGACAAAAGACTTGTGACAGACAGACCTTTACCTTGACATCTACTTACATTGAATACAATATTGTACCTGATTTACTGAGTATCTACCATAAATAAAAGAAAAAAATATGCAGGGCAATATTGGTGCAAAATTTGACAAAGTAAAAAAAATAAAAAAGATGATAAACAAATGTACTTCGTATTTTAATTTTTTTTTTCAATTTTCAGTGGGTCCTTATACATACCAAAAGTTGAGGAAGTCAAGAAAATCAAGGTTGTAAATTCTTCTCCAGACGTGAATAAGGCACCAAAGAAGGACTCTGAGAAGGAAAATGCGCAACCAACAAACACTCCCAGGAATTCCTCCAACAGCACCAGCAACCCATTGAAAGGCTCTTCTGAACCAGTTAATTCATCAAATACAACAGTGAGAAAACCTGAAGACACTAGACAAGACACCAGTGAAGAGCCTCGCATGCCTTGGCGTACTAACCTACGCAAAACAAATAGCAAATTGAACTTGCTAGAGTAGCCTAGTTATACTGTATACAGTTCTAATGTTTATAAAGCCATATACTGTACTTAGTTCTTATTAAGCTTGGAATATGTAATTTTATACCGCAATTCCAGAAATGGCATTTTTATTCACATGACACAGAATTTTATGACTTTTGTGTCATTTTTGGCTGCTGCATTTAATGTAGAAATTTACACAGCTATTCTTAAAATTAACTTCTGTGAACCACTATATTTTCTGTATTATACTTGTAAGCAATTCCTAATACTTTTCCTGTTATTGAGCCATTTTTAAAGCTTAAAGATTAAGTTGTAAAGAATAGTGTATCTATGTACATAGAGAATTATATACCTGTATGTATTCCTTGTAAATACTGTGTAATGTACTGCATGATTGCAATACTGTAGCTAAATATGCATTATTGAGAGATTACTAACATTACAGCTGATTCACAGTGCCATTTATCTGGTAAATGGTCCATCAAATTAACCGAGAATTTTAAGAATTTCACATATTTGAAACTGCCTAAAATTGTGCTTCTGACAAAGAAGTTTTTATTTAGTAGTTATTATCTAAAAATTTGACAAAGAGGGTTTAGCAATGTGTAGTACCATGCAATGATGCATGGAGCTTCAACATGTAGTACCATGCAATGATGCATGGAGCTTCAATAAAATACTACCACCTATACTGCTGTTTTACAGCTCATCTAAGACTGAACAGCTTTTAGTTGGGCTTTGATGGCCTTGAAAGACCCAAGTTAATTTAGCAGCTTATTATGAATTAATAATAAAATAATTATAATAAAAATGATGGATAATTAATATGAATATATATTATAGATAATGTATGCTAAGAATGTACTTTCTCAGAAATTGGTATAGTGCTGTATGACCCATGTGTGTTTAATGCTCCTTTTGTATCAATAATTTCCCTCGAGGGAGGTGCCTGGAGGCCAGTGACAGACTTGATCCAGGGAACTTGATTGCTCCGCTTTCTTGGGTCAAACCTAAATGACTTCCATTTTCCAGATGTTGTATGACTCCTACCCCCTATGGGTTTAGTGATTCCCCTTGATTAAAACAAATCTATAATAATAATGCAAACTTTCCATCTACCAGCACTGAATGACCCTTATGGGTTTAGTGCTTTGCATAACCATAATTCTGAATCAGACCTAGAAAATAAACCTTTGCAGTCATGTATTGTCCTCATAATGTTCAGTTACTTTTTTTTTCAACAAACTGGGCATATCCCACTGAGGCAGGGTGACCTAAAAATAAAAATGAAAGTTTCTCTTTAAAATTACTAATGTACAGTGGACCCCCGAGTTTCGTAAAAACTTCACTCCTGAAGTCTGCTCAAGTGCCATTACCGAACGAATTTACTCCCTTAAGGAAAAATTTCACGTAGGTTAGTCTATTTCAGACCCCCAAAAATACACTTCCACAAGAACTTACAAAATTATACTTACATAATTGCACGATTTCCGGGGTATTCGTTAACCGAGGGTCCACTGTATACAGGAGAAGGGGTTACTAGCCCCTTGCTCCGGCATTTTAGTTGCCTCTTATGACATGCATGGCTAACTGAGGAAGGATTCTTTTCTACTTCCTCATGGAGAGTTATTTATATATTAGTATGAAATTAAGTAGTATATATTATGAAATAAAATACATGTATATTTCTTCTTCTTTCAACACGTCGGCCATTTCCCACCGAGGCAGGGTTTCCCAAAAGGAAAAACGGAAGTTTCTCCTTTTACATTTAGTAATATATACAGGAGAAGGGGTTACTAGCCCCTTGCTCCCGGCATTTTAGTCGCCTCTTACGACACGCATGGCTTATGGAGGAAGAATTCTATTCCACTTGCCCATGGAGATAAGAACAAGAACTAGTAAGAAATTAGAAGAAAACCCAGAGGGGTGTGTATATATATGCTTGTACGTACAGTGGTCCCTCGGTTTTCGCCGAAAATTCATTCCAGAATGCTGCTCAAGTGCCATTACCAAACGAATTTACTTCCTTAAGAAATAATGTCACGTAGGTTAGTCTATTTCAGACCCCCAAAAATACACTTAAAACAGCACTTACGAAAATACACTACATAAGTGTTTGAGTTTGGAGATGCACGAAAACCGAGGGACCACTGTACATGAATGTTTATGAGACAGAAAAAAGACACCAGCAATCCTACCATCATGTAAAACAATTATAGGCTTTCGTTTTACACTCACTTGGCAGGACGGTAGTACCTCCCTGGGCGGTTGCTGTCTACCAACCTACTACCTAGGATATAGTATACATATAAATATAAAGGGAGGGAGGGAGGGGTGGGGTAAAATATCATTAGCAAGAGGCTAGTAACTCCTCCTGTATAAATTACTAAATATAAAAAGGAAAAATCTTCCATTTCTTTTTTGGGGGGTCACCCTTCCTTGGGGCAGACAGACACACAAGGGAAACTGATCTTATGACACTGGAGGACAGGAGGAACAGGGGAACATTATAACAACATATAAAAATACTGAGAGGAATCGACAAGGTGGACAGAGATAAGATGTTCTAGAGATGGGACACAGCGACAACGGGTCACAATTGGAAGTTGAACACTCGGATGAGTCACAGAGGTGTTAAGAAGTATTTCTCTGGTCACAGAGTTGTCAGGCAGTGGAAAAATCTGGAAAGTGAGGTGGTGGAGGCAGGATCCATACATAGCTTTAAGAAGAGGTATGATAAAGCTCACAGAGCAGGGAGTGAGTGATTCAGTAGCGACCAGTGAAGAGGTGGGGCCACAATTAGGTGAGTGTACACACTCGCTCACTGATCACTGTGCTTATGCCACTTCTAGAAACACTTTTGGAACTCAAGGAACACAGCTCTTGATTCAAGGAATAACAGCTAGTTTCTCTTTCCTTGGATCAAACCTCAATACCTCACCCAGGCGCTGTATGATTCTAATGGGTTTAGCGTTTTCTCAAGTATAGTGATAACAATAATAATAATTTTGAATGATCTTTACAGATTTAGTCCATTACATAAATTAATATAATTATGGTTTTTGTGTAAAAGATAATTTAAGATAAAAAAAAAAAAAATTCAGTGAAGATGAGAAAAATAAAATCAGCTAAATTTAAATTACGTATGTTTATTATTATTGCAGTGCTGGGAACACAGGCCCCAATAATCTAGGATTTTAGTGGCCTGTGACCTATAATCTAAGATTTCAATAATTTCTCACTCAGCTCTGTATGACCCTTGTGGGTTTAGCACTTAGTCGTTATTATTATAACAACAATAATAAATAATCTCTCATTCCTGTATATAATTATTTATTAAGACGCTAAATGATTTTCTGTGAATATTAACTTCCTTTCCAATCAAAAAGGAATCGGTGATCTATCTTTTTTGTGTTGAACTGCCAAAGTAATGTTATGAAAGAAGATGAGTGTATGTATAGAGGGTGTATGAAAAAAAGTCTTGTCAATTGCTAAACTTTTTAGTGAAAAAAGTTCACGAACAGCAACTCATAAGAAGGGTTGGTGAGCTGAAGGAAGCTTTCCCACGCCTATTTTTTTGATGGTAGAAATCCTTTATTTATATACATCATGACAGCCAATCATAGCATTATAGGCAGCATTTATCCCCAGTAGGTTCATCACACATTCATTGATTTACTTTTCAAAATGTAAACATGAGTTCAGTCAATGAGAGCTCGGCTACTAAGTAATCTAGTTCCAGACTCCACCCCTTTTTTTTTTTTTTTTTTTTTTTTTTAGCTTGGCAACTCATCTTATGACTGTGTTTTAACATAGCTCTGACTGTGTATTCAGTTCAGAACTGAGTTGAGGAATGGAGATCGAGGGGAAAAGGTGAATGAAGCAATACTGGGTAGTGCAGTGTTATTGATCAATACCACCCGTTCATGGTTACAATAATATATATGCTGCTTGTAGGCTAGCACACCAAACAAGGATGAGAATGAAATTAGCTTGAAAGCTCCCACACTACCATATGTCCTCGGACCAAGAGTAACACACCTAGCGTCGCTGGGTGCTTGGTTCTTGTAGGATTGGGTAGTCCTGTGGTTTAAGACGTCATGTGGTTCTCGCTCACAGTGACGGGCCAGTACAACATGGGTTCGAACCCTGGCTAGTGCCTTATATATATAAACATACAGTGGTACCTCGAGTTACGATGGTCCTCAAAATCGCCCTTTTATGTAAGTTTATTTTTTTAAATGCTTTTGTAGGTATATTTTTGGGGGTGTAAAAGGACTCGTCTATTTTACATTATTCCTTATGGGGATAAATTCGTTTGGTAATGGCACTTGAACAGCATTCTCGAACGAAAAAATATCGTAACTCGAGGTACCACTGTATATATATAAGGGACGACACTGTAGCTCCCAAAGATACCACAGCTCAAGCACTGAACAATTAATTTTGCCAGAATCAGAAGTCTATAAGGAGATAGTGTCATGTCCAGCAGGATCTGCAGGAGGTTACACTGGAATTCGACCACAACACCTCAAAGAGATGGTAAATCCAGTACTCTGCGCATCTGCATCAATCCTCCTCACCGAATTAACAACTTTTGTCAACAACTGCCTGGCTGGGCGAATCCCAGAAGAAATTAAACCTTTCTTTTTTGGAGCCTCATTATGCGCTTTGAAGAAGGATGGGGGAATCAGACCCATTGCTGTTGGTAACACCCTTCGCCGTCTAGTTGCCAAAGCAGCAGTAAGAAACATTCGCCTAAAAGCTGCCAGTTTACTCCAGCCACACCAACTGGGCTTTGGGGTCTCTCAAGGCAGTGAAGCCGCAGCTCATGCGGCAAGGGCCTACATCAGAGACCTACCAGAAGACAAGGCCGTAGTCAAACTTGACTTTAGAAATGCCTTTAATATGGTGAAGAGAGATGTGGTCTTGCCAGCCGTTCGGGATCGCTTTCCCAGTCTCGTTCCCTTCATTTCAGCTGGCTACAGCAAACCCTCGACTCTTTTGTTTGGGGAACATGAAATTCCCTCATCTGAGGGTGTTCAGCAGGGTGATCCACTCACTCCACTTCTCTTCTCTTCTGTTTGGCAGTAAAAGAACTAACTTCCAGCCTACGCAGCAAGCTCAACACCTAGATGATGGCACTCTGGCGGGTACTGAGGAGTCCCTGTTAGAGGACCTACAACGGGTGAAGACTCATCCTCAATCCCTCAAAGTGTGAAATCATCACATCAAATCAGGAAATAATTAATGCGGTGCGAACAATCCTCCCAGAAGTCACTCCTACCACTCCATCCAACAGTACCCTCCTGGGAGCACCGCTGGGTCACCAGGCCATCGACACGGACCTCAAGGACAAAGTGAATGACCTGAAAAGAATGGAGGAGAGAATAAGTGATCTTGATGCCCTGTATCTCCTCACAAGGTGTCTTACTATGCCAAGACTCACTTACTTCTTGAGGTGTGCACCCTCTTTTGACAACCCAACACTTAACGAGTATGACGCACACCTGAGATCAACCTTTAAGAAGGCACTGAATCTTGTCACTAGATGATCGGCAATGGGAGCAGGCAACCCTCCCAGTGCGACTAGGAGGTATAGGGGTGCGCAAAGCAACGCAGATAGCTTTACCTGCATTTCTGTCATCGTGTTTGGCTTCCTGTGGATTAGTCAAGAAGATTGCCCCCGAACACTTGAGAGGTGTGGTGGGAGCTCAGGACCCCAGGTTCATTGAAGCAGCCGAGCGATGGGACATCCTGGCAGACTCCTCCAGTAGACCAGCTCCTCCCAAAGAGCACAAACAGTCCCATTGGGACAAACCGATCATGGAAAAAATTGCCAACACAATGCTCACCAACGCTTCAGGAAAGGACAAAGCTCGTCTCCTAGCGGTGAAGGCACCACACTCGGGAGATTTCCTTCTAGTTGTTCCCAATTCCTCTCTGGGGACTCGACTCGACCCACAGGCCATTCGGATTGGTGTTGCTCTTCGTCTAGCCGCCCCCATACTCACCGAACATAGGTGTATTTGCGGCAGGGCGACGGCCGATCAATTCGGACTTCATGGTCTCGTGTGTCACACATCAGAAGGGAAGTATGCTAGACATGAGGAGGTCAAGGACATCATAAAGAGAAGCCTCACCACGGCCCGTTGCCCAGCTCAACGAGAACCCCAAGTGCAGAGGTCTGATGGAAGTCAAAAGCATCCTGATGGAGCCACTATGCTACCCTGGAAGGATGGTAAGCAGAGTGCTTGGGACTACACCTGTGTTACGATTCGAACCTCAGTCTAGGGGCTGGTTACCTTCGTAACAATTTTCACTTTGTGATAAAACTTAGAATTTCATAAGAGTAGGTACAAGTGAGAATTCAACACGCCTTTACTGGTTTTATTTAAAAGTTTAAACTCTTCTTAGATATTAGAAAGTATCTATTAAATATCACTTAGTCAGCATATAATCTGACCTTGTCCATCACAAAACTAAGGTATATTCCAAAGTGCTTAATTGAACACTTCCCCAATATCTAAGAGCACTTATACCACCATAATCAGTGTCCACTGACACCCACATCAACACCTTAAAGTATATATATTATTCTATAAACACAGTTCTCTTGAGTAACACTGAGTGATTATCTTAAACCGACACTGAATTCCACAGCGAATTCCTGCCCGGGTAAACCAATGGAATCTTAGCCAAAAGTTCCTCAAAAGCGTAAGAGAGCTTAATCCAGTGTATTGATGAAGAGCTGAGCCCATCTTCACCGAGTCAGAGGTAAGGAAGAACTGTCCTCTATGAAAGACCACTAATGACTCACTCAGGTGAGGCCGGTGGTCACATCATTGGGTACGATGACTGAGAGGGAAGGCCGGCTGGTACGTAAACAAGTACCCGGCACTCCAACTAGTGGTCTCTCAATCAGCGTAGACCACACATAAAATCCTAACTAATACAATCCAAAACATTAACAAACATATAAAAATAAAATAAAATGTAATATCCTAGTATCATGATACACGAGGTCAGATAATAATATATGCACAGCATATTAGGGGCTTTTGGCATGTACATCTCATTAATAACTAATAACTATGTAATTACTATGTCTCATTCGTCGCTCAACCTTGGTGTCGAGCGGACGTGCGACTAGCCTGCCTCTACCGGCGCCTTGTGACATTGTTGTTTTCACAACATGGCGCAGTTGGGTCGTCGCCGAGTTAACACTGAGTGTATCCAGATGATTCGTGGGGCTGTGTCGGGCCAGAATGCTTCTGTTCTACTGACTACCATTGTACGCAACGTCTACGGATTGGAGAATGACGATTTGTGTGGTGTGGCTATAAATGGTTCATATAGATTCTTCATTAAGCTTCGCACTGCCGATGTGTATGAGAGGATTGTCGCCAGGTTTCAGGAAGTACCTGTGGATGTGAATTCGGCAGTAACGGTGTGTCTTCACGAGGTATCCAGGTACTACGTTTGGGTCAAGGTCCGTAATTGCCCATTTGAGGCGACGGAGGCTGATTTGAGAACAGTTTTTGAGAGATATGGAACTGTTCATACGGCGACGGTGGGCAGGTGGTCGGAAGGGATGTTTCAAGGTCTGCTGGAGGGAACGTTTACGTTAAAAATGACGTTACGCCATCCCATCCCTTCCTACATACTGTTGGAGGACTTCAGAACTCAAGTCATGGTTACCTATGCGGGGCAACGTCGTACATGCAGGTTGTGTGGGGCCTATGACCATATGGCTGTGCAGTGTGGTAAAAGGACGGGCCCAAAGGATGTTGGACATCAACGAGAGTCTTCGGTGCATCGTACGGAGGAGCGTGGGTCGGACAACCCTATGTCGGGTGCAAGTTGGAGTGCTGAGATGGACAGGTCGGAATCTTTGGAGGATGGATGTGCGACCTACCAGGGTACCGGAATCATCTGTCCAGGAGCCTGGAGCCGTGGGAGGAGTATTGGCGGCTGATGAGAGGGTAGCAGAGGAGGCGTTTGCTACGGTGTTGCAGGACCTTTGGGCACCCCAGGTCAGGTGTGTGTGGACGAACCTGCAGCTGCCTTGGAGTCAGCGGGGACAGGGAAGCTGAGGTGGGTGGCCTCTCTGGGGCTAGTGCCTCAGCCGCAGGACGGCTGCTTCACGTGGAGGCGGAGGTGCACTTCGATGGCCTCCAGGAGGTGGGTATGGAGGAAGAAAGTGCGTCACGGAAGAGAGCGGCCCAGTCTGATACGGACGACGTGCTCACACCAGCGCAACATCTGGGTAAGAAGATGTGGGCTGATGTAGCGAGGGGTGATGTTGGAGGTCCCAAGGGACAGAGACTCTTGAAAGGTGGTTCCCGAGAGACTGGGAGTGACCGTGGTGGCACTCGGGGGAAAGGGGATCGGCAAGTGCCAGTGCCTAAAGGAAAACCCTCTGTCGGTTTCAAGTGCTTTACCGTGAATATTAATGGTTTGTGTGATAAGATGAAGCGTGAATGGTTTCGTGGGTATTTGGTGAGGTATGGTATAGACGTGGTTTTTGTACAGGAACATAACCACAAGTATGGTTGTCAGTTACTGATTGAAGGATACACTGTTTACGCTGCACACTCCTTGAGATTGAAAGGGGTGTGGCGATATAATTAGGAGACTAGCCCGTTTGTTGTCCATCACAGTGAGGAGGGAGGGAGGGCGGGTCATACGGGTGGATGGATCATGGGGAGGGATCGGGTGTTCTTTGTGTGTATTTATGGCCCGGCGGAAGCGGATGGTAGGGTAAAGACTGATTTTGTGAGGGATGTGTTAGTTTATCACCTACGATCGCTACCTGCGATTGCGGTGGTGGGTGGTGATTGGAACTGTGTGACACGTCGTAAGACGTGGAACCAAGGAGGCGGGTATTGTTCGGTTTTGCTGGGGATCTGTTACATGGTGTGGGGTTGGTGGATGGGGGTGCTGCATGGGACGTGGAGCACACGTTTGTGAGAGAGGTTATGCTGCTCGGCTGGATCGGTTATATGTGACTAGGAGAGCGGAAGTGAGGAGGTGTGTGTGTTGGATGTGGTTTTTCGGACCACAGGGGTTTGGTGGATTTGGGGTGGGAGGGTTGCCTGCAGGTACGGGAGTTATTGGAAATTAAATGTCCGGTTGCTTCAAGAGGGAATGGGGGGATACGTTTGGGGTTTGTGGGACAGGTTGTGGTCCGAGGTGCGTGTGGATGGGGATTTGTTACTCTGGTGGGACAATGTGGCTAAGGGCAAGATAAGGGACTTCTATGTTAGACGGGGGAGGGAGGGACAGTTAAGGGATTGTTATGGGAGAGGATGTGGGTGCGGGTTACCCTGTTGTGGAAATAGAGGATTGAAAGATAAAATTCGGGTTTTGCAAAATGAAAGGTTTGATGCTGCAAGGGTGGCGGGTGGGTTAGAGAGGTGGTATGGGGTGACAAGCCGTCGGCATGTGTCCTGCGAGGGCAGGCATGTAGGCGTCGAGCGACAGAAATTGTAAGGTTGTGTGTGCATGAGGACTTGGGAGGGTATAGGGTGGGGCAAGAGTTGGTTACGACAGAGGGCATGGGACGGTATGTGGATGGGTGGTATGGGTTGTATATGAGGAGCGGAGGGTGCAGGAGGAGGCTTTAAGGGATATGGGTGGTTGGGTGCAATGTGGACTTGAGAGGGGGATAGGGAGGGTTGAGTGGTGATATAGTGGAGGATGAAGTGTGGACGGCCTTGATGGGTATGAGCAGGGTAAGGCGCCAGGATAGACGGATTCCCAGTGATTTTTATATACAGCATTGGGGGTTTTAAAGGGGTTTTAGTGCAGTTGTTAAATGTCATGAAGAAGGGGGTGTCTTGGGGATTCACAGTCTACGGCTATTGTGGTTATGGTGCCAAAGGGACTAGTCAGAAGACGGTGAGGACTATAGGACTATTTCCCTTATGTGCGCGGACTATAAGTTATTTGCGAAAATATTAGGCAATCGATTGAAAAGGGTCTTAGATAAGGTTATTGTTGGGAGTCAATATGGGGTGCCGGGAAGGTCTATGTACGTGGGGCATGGGGTTATTCGGGGTTTATTGAGAGTAGGCAGAAGGAGGGAGGGGAATGTTAGCACTGGATTGGAGGGCAGTGTATGATAGTGTGGAATGTGAGCGTTGTGGAGCATTATGAGGTGGCAGGGGTTTGGTAAGGAGATGGTGAGTTGGGCACGTACTTTGTACTGGGGAGCAAGTATGTGTGCAGTTGAATGGGAGGGTGGGGCAGCGTGTCAGGATGGGAAGGGGTTTACGTCAGGGTTGCCCACTGTCTCAATTGTTGTTCGCATGCCTGCAGGACCCATTTTAAGGGCTGTAGAAGCGTCTGTTCAGGGGCAGGGGAAAGGGGATCTGGGTGTTGGGAATCCTGGTATAGTGGGCTATGTGGATGACACGACGATTCTTGTGGAAAGGGGGGATTAGAGCGTGTGGGCAGGGTCATTGAGGTTTTGGGAAGCGACGGGTATGAATGTAAATGAGGATAAGTCGAAATTCATGAGATTCGGGGACTGGGAGGATGGTGGCGGGGTTCTTGTGGAAGGTGGTGTTTAGTGGATCGGGTGAAGATTTGTGGTGTGGTGTATATGAGGGATGCGGGAAGCGAGGTGGTTAATTCGGAGGGTGTAGTACAGAGGGTGTTGGGTAGATTAGATGGTTTGAGGCCGTCACATCTCACGCTGCACCAACGGGTAATAGTGGTTAACGTGTTGCTATATAGTAAAATATGGCATGTGGCGGCATTGTACCGTTGGTGCAGGGGGACGTTCAGAATTGTTGCGTAGGGTTTACGTTTTATTTGGGGATCGGGTTGTGATTGGTTACGAAGGGGGTGGTTACGCTCCCGTTACGCCAGGAGGCTAGGGTTGATTCCATTGGAATGCAGATTGAAGAGTGTTTATGTGAAGCGGGGTTACCTGAGGTGGTTGGGGATGGGGAGGGATAGGGTTTCTGCATGAGGATATAAGGAGGTGGTGGGGAGGGAGGGATTTAAGGGAATGTGAGGACATGTTACGGGTCCTACTTATTGTTAGAGATCCTTCACATATGAGGGTCAGGACTCTTGAGAAGGCGGTGCGGTCTCGGGAGGTGGCAGGGGTGGAAGGGTGTACCCTCTGTATGCTTGGAAGGATATTTGGGGAGGTTAAGGAGATTGTGGCTTCGTCCATGTGTGCGGAGGTATTTTTCCGGTTTCTTCATGGATTTTACCGTCAGGGTGGTTTTACGTAACAGAGGTCTTAGGGTAGATGGGATGTGTCAAGCTTGTGGGGAGGATGACACTGCGTTTCATAGTGTATATTTTTGTGAGCGTTTGGGTGTTGTGAGGGAATGGTTGGGGCGTGTGATTTGCTTAGTGGGGGGTGGATTGTCAGTGTTGAGGGCACTTAGTTTGGATGTGGGAGGAGTGGGGTGGAGGTTCAGAGGGCAGTGGCGTATGTAATGGCAGATTTTGTTTTCATTTCATGGGCTATGAGGGATAAAGGGGTTAGTGAACGACGGATGGCACTGGCGGCAGGGTTTTATAGAACGAAGTGCCGAAATAGGGACCTCTATGGGGAAGGTGGGTGAGGATTTTCCTGTGGGTTACAGGGATTTCACCATGGGGGTCTTGTGGTCCTTGTGAGTGTCAGGGGTATCCGACGGGCTGGTCTCCCGTGGGGGGGGGTATTGTGAGGCATTGACTGCGGTTGTTGGAGCTCGTGTGATTGTGCGTGAGGGATCGAGGTTGGTTAGCTTAGGGGGGGGGTATCAATGTATTGTTGTATGTGTTTGTATGCACGTAGTGTGTGGAAGGGCATTTACATTGTCCTGTTGGGGTTTTGATGTGTGGTTTAGTATTGATGTATCACTTGTAACTTTTGTGTTATGGCCGAGCTGGTCTCGAGAAACTATGGGGTTCTCATAATGTATATAGTGTGAAAGGGTGTGCTCTCAGTGGTGTAGGTTTGTGTAGAGCGCATTGTATATACTGCAATCAAGTCTCAGTTCCAGACTTTCGTGTAGCCGACTTCATGGGGCTGAGAAATTACCTAGGTGGGCTAAATTGGGATGACCTGACTATGGGTCAGGTAGGTGGTTTTGGTTGCCAATATGACGTTTTTCAGAGCATAGTTCTAGCTGCCCAGACAACTTTTGTTCCAAGTAGGGAAATTAGATCTAACAAAAATGATCCTAAATGGATGAACAATAGATTAAAACATCTCATTGGTCAAAAGAGAGGCATATATAGGCGTATCAAAAGAGGGGATGGACAGATAAGAAATCAATATTATCAATTAAAGAGAGAAATAAAAAAGGAATAAGAAAAGCAAAAAGGGATTATGAGGCTAAGGTCGCAAGGATTCGAAGACTAACCCAAAAGGGTTCTTTCAGGTATACAGAAGTAAGATTAGGGACAAGATAGGCCCACTTAAGAGTAACTCAGGACAGATCACGGACAGTGATAAGGATATGTGTGAAATTTTCAATACTTACTTCCTCTCAGTTTTTACTCAGGAAGATACTAGCAGAATTCCAGAAATAATAAATTATGTAGAACTGGAAGATAACAGACTATGCTCGATTGGGGTAACTAGTAACATGGTCCTCAGACAAATAGAGAAATTAAAACCTAACAAATCCCCAGGCCCTGATGAACTGTTTGCAAGAGTTTTAAAGGAATGTAAAGAGGAACTTAGCAAACCTTTGGCAAATCTTTTCAATATATCACTACAAACTGGCATAGTGCCAGACAAGTGGAAAAGGGCAAATGTAATACCTATTTACAAGGCAGGTGACAGGTCCTTAGCTTCGAACTATAGACCAATAAGCCTTACCTCCATAGTTGGTAAATTTATGGAATCAATAATTGCCGAGGCAATTCGTAGCCATCTTGAAAAGCATAAATTGATTAATGAATCTCAACACGGTTTTACAAAGGGGCGTTCATGTCTCACGAATTTACTAACTTTTTCACTAAGGTGTTTGAGGAGGTAGATCATGGTAATGAATATGATATTGTGTATATGGACTTCAGTAAGGCTTTCGATAAAGTTCCACATCAGAGGCTACTGAGGAAACTTAAGGCACACGGAATAGGAGGAGAAATTTTTTCCTGGGTAGAGGCATGGTTGACTAATAGGCGGCAGAGAGTTTGCATAAATGGAGAGAAATCAGAATGGGGGCGCGTCTCAAGCGGTGTTCCACAGGGGTCAGTTTTGGCCCCCTGTTGTTTACAATTTACATAAACGACATAGATGAGGGAATAAATAGTAGCATAAGTAAATTTGCTGATGACACCAAAATAGGCCGTCCAATTCATTCAAATGAGGACATTAGAGCACTCCAGGATGATTTGAATAGACTGATGCAGTGGTCGGAGAAGTGGCAGATGCAGTTTAATGTAAACAAATGCAAAGTTCTAAATGTTGGGCAGGACAATAACCATGCCACATATAAGCTGAATAATACAGATCTTATTACTTGTAATTGCGAGAAGGATTTAGGAGTTCTGGTTAGTAGTAATCTGAAGCCTAGACAACAGTGCATAAGTGTTCGCAATAAAGCTAACAGAATCCTTGGCTTCATATCAAGAAGTATAAATAATAGAAGTCCTCAGGTTGTTCTTCAACTCTATATATCTTTGGTTAGGCCTCATTTAGATTATGCTGCACAGTTCTGGTCACCGTATTACAGAATGGATATAAATGCACTGGAAAACGTACAAAGGAGGATGACAAAGTTGATCCCTTGTATCAGAAATCTTCCCTATGAGGATAGACTGAGGGCCCTGAATCTGCACCTCTAGAAAGGCGTAGAATTAGGGGGATATGATTGAGGTGTACAAATGGAAAACAGGAATAAACAAAGGGGATGTAAATAGCGTGCTGAAAATATCCAACCAAGACAGGACTCGCAGCAATGGTTTCAAGTTGGAAAAGTTCAGATTCAGGAAGGATATAGGAAAGCACTGGTTTGGTAATAGAGTTGTGGATGAGTGGAACAAACTCCCGAGTACCGTCATAGATGCTAAGACGTTGTGTAGTTTTAAAAATAGGTTAGATAAATACATGGGGGGGTGTGGATGGGTGTGAGTTTGGATCTGACTAGCTTGTAGTAGGTCAGATGCAGTGCTCCTTCCTTAAGTGAATGTAACCTGACCTGTACTAATTCCTTAAGTGGAAGTGACCTGACCAGGTGGTCGGCTGGACAATTATATGAGTGGGTGCGGTTGGGTGTGAATTGGTCCTGACTAGCTTGTGCTACTAGGTCAGATGCAGTGCTCCTTCCTTACGTGAATGTAACCTGACCTGGCTGGGTAGGGGCATTAGCTTAAGCCGTTGGAGATTTGGACCTGCCTCGCATGGGCCAGTAGGCCTGCTGCAGTGTTCCTTCTTTCTTATGTTCTTATGTTCTTATATCTGCTCTTTAGTTAGTGTGTGGTTGTGTTGAGTTGTTGTAATGATATTGACTGTAAAATGTATGTCTTGTACACAGTATTTGGGATGATGGTTTTGCCTTACGTTATCGCTTTATTGTATATTTTCTCTTGTATTTAAGAGTTTTGTATATGTTATACTTGTGTTTCAATAAAATATAAAAAAAAAAAATTACTATGTATAACTATATCTACCATATATAATTGTACAATATCTAAATAAAGTATTATTATAATCTATACTTTAGCTAATAGTGTAGAAATCCGCTTTATAATATTAAGTGAAACCTTTGAATATTAATTACTCTCATTAATGTCGGGCAAGGGCATACCCGTAACAACCTGTGCTGCCACAATGGCAGACACCTACTTGCCATACTCCGCAGCCGAAGAGGGTGGAACTGCCAGCCACAGGGAGACCCAGAAGACTCGCAAGTATGAAGGCCTTCCCCCTAGCTATAACTTCATCCCAATAGGGTCGGAGACCCTTGGAGCGTGGGGCAAGTGTGCTCTAAAATTTCTCAAAGAGCTGGGTGAGAAACTCATCATAGAAACCAGGGACCACAGGGCGACCAGCTTCCTCTTTCAGAGACTCAGTGTGGCGATCCAGAGGGGAAATGCCTGCAGCGTTCTGGGTACGCTGCCCACTGCCGGGGAGCTGGACGAAGTATTTGACATGTAGCTCTGAGTTGTTATCTATGTTGTTTTACTCCCTATTGTATTCTTGTCAATGTATTTTGTCTTGAAATAAAGTTTATATATAAAAGATGGGGTGGTAGGGGAAGTGGAATATTCAAATGGCTTCAGAAAGAAATCTAAATATTCTTCCTTGAAGCCTTTTTATCCACTTCTCCGAGGCAATGGGTCCCACAATTTACACCAGAGGTAGACCCCATTCTATATATATATATATATATATATATATATATATATATATATATATATATATATATATATATATATATATATATATATATATATAGCCAAGGAGTCGAACCCATGCTGCTTTGGCCCGCCTCATGGTGAGTGAAAGACAGATGACGCTCTAGTCCACAGGACCACACAATTCTCAAGAATGGTCCCGTGGACTAGAGCATCATCTGTTTATTTTTTTCATTATAATGCTACTGTATTTTAGTTACGATGTCAGTACCTGAAAATCTAGCTAACATAGATGTTAAATAAAAAAAAATAAAAAAAAAAAAATAAAAAAAAAGGGTTTTCCTTATTATACTTTATTCAAAAAATGTTCTTAAAGGTCCCTCCATCCATCCTCCCCAACCCTGCCAGCGATGTAGTCGTCTGAGTTTGATTAAAAAACACACAATATGATCATGATCTGGGCCGAGTTAAAACAGCAAATCATAATAGGAGTTGCTAAGCTGAACACCCAAGATGACGTCATCAGGGGGGGCGGAGTCTATAACGAGATAACTTGGTAGTTGAGCTCCTATTGGCTGAGCTAATGTTTACATTCTGAAAGACATCAAATCACTGATGGTGTGAGAAACCAAATGGGGATACTAAATGCTGCCTGTGAGGCTGTGATTGGCTGTCATGATGGGTGCAAATAAAGAGTTTCTACCAATCAAATACAAACGAGTGGAAGCTTCCTACAGCACAGCATTCCATCTTATGGGTTGCTGTTGGCTACCCACACATATTCCCTAATCTTCTTTTACTCCTTAATAACATAAAAAGCTCTTAATTCCACTTTAGGTAAAGTCATTGCATCTTTTAAAGAGCGTCTTTCAATGCTTTTCTTCCTTCATGGTTTAGGGCTTAGTTCTGATTGTAATAATAATAAATTTCTTCCTTTATTTTTTATGGGTCTTAAAGAGATTAGGTTATTATTATTATAATCAAATAGAAGCGCTAAACCAAAAGAGATTAGGTAAATAGGAAACAATCATATTTAATCCAAGAATGGAGAGGTCAAGTTTAGTTCTTTGGATCAAGAGCTTCTGTGATACTTAGTGGAGAATATATTGCAATCATAACTAAGCGCTAAACCCACAAGGGTCATACCGAGTATTGAAATATAGGTGAGGACAGGTAACATTTTACCTGATTTACATATCAAGTTATTAGTTAGTTTCTTTATACGTCAGATCTGTATAACCCCTACATTATTATTATAATCATGGGGGAGCACTAAACACGTAGGGGATTATACAGCGCCTGTGGGGGGAGATGGAAGGTATTCAGACTCAGTTCAAGGAACTGGAGCACAGATCCAATTCCCTAGATCAAGAGTCCCTCACCAGCATCAAGGAACCTTCCCTGAGGGGATAATCCCCTACAGATCTAGTGCTTTTCATGTACAAAACTTAGTAAATACAGTAGCTTATTATTATTATTATTATAATCAAATAGAAGCGCTAAACCACAGGGGTTATACAGCGCTGCAGGTTATTGTAGGATGCAGGAAGAGTGTGTTGTAAGAGGGAGATGGACTACAGTAGCTTAGTATAGAGGTACTAGTGTTTATGCATAGCTTGAAGAACATCATTTCTAGGTGAGTAGGGATGGCACTATCAGTGAGCTGGGCATGTACACTTTTAGAGAAGCACACAGCAACACCTCCTCTTTCCCCTTGTTTGCTCGTGAGCTATTGATTAAAACAAGAGATAAATGTTTGTTTATTTATATATGTGCTTCGGTGAAAAGGCAAGTATGGAAGTCTCATTTGCCTTACATTTAAGGGTAAATTGTTATTATTTAGTTATTGGGGTTGTGCTAAACCCATAGGGGTCATACAGTGCCAAGGAAAAAAGGAGGTACTAAGATTCAATCCAAGGGGATCAAGAGCCCTTTGCCGGCATGAAGGAACCTCCGTTAAGGGAATTTAGGAGCAGACACAAATGTAGTCATTTGGAACCTTTAATGATGACATTTCGCATATGCAGTGGGGTTTTTCAAAATCCTTGATAAATTCTTACCACCGTACTGGTATCTCATACCATTATCATCCAATATGTGATATTTACAGTTTGGAAGGGCAACTCAGCCTGTGTAGCCTATCCCTGGGTAGCCTCAGCCTGTGTAGCCTCAGCCTGTGTAGCCTATCCCTGGGTAGCCTCAGCCTGTGTAGCCTATCCCTGGGTAGCCTCAGCCTGTGTAGCCTATCCCTGGGTAGCCTCAGCCTGTGTAGCCTCAGCCTGTGTAGCCTATCCCTGGGTAGCCTCAGCCTGTGTAGCCTATCCCTGGGTAGCCTCAGCCTGTGTAGCCTATCCCTGGGTAGCCTCAGCCTGTGTAGCCTATCCCTGGGTAGCCTCAGCCTGTGTAGCCTAT
>WNWK01019786.1:0-37084 GCA_009830355.1 Cherax destructor | reverse complement strand
GGGTGACTACCGCCCACAGGATGGGTGGGGGTGCATAATAAAAATGTTAAACTAACTAACATGGGAACTTGGTATGAACAAGTCCAAAGGTGATGATGTAAGTCTTGCTCTACTGGAGGCAGAGGATTAGAGTTAGACAAATTTTTAAGAACAAGTGGGCATAACTTTGTTGGTTGGAGGTCAAGCTACATCAGCCTCTGTTGCTGCTGTCTGAAGCCATTCGTGTCTCTTGGCTCTTTAAATGCCACTGAGAGAGCCCAAGCTGGCACGCTGCGGTCTTTTTTTTTTTCCCTGGGTGTCAACTGTCGCCCAGAGAGAAGCTGTTTAAATTTGTCTCCATCAAACCGACATCAACATTGCGACATCAACACTGCGACATCAACACTGCGACATCAACACGCGACGTCAACACTGGTTTTTTGACGCAGGTAACCACCCCAAATCACTGAGAAAGGTTAGTTGGGAAAAGATGGAATGTGACATTTTACTGTGGCAACGTTTCGCTCTCCGGGGGCTTTGTCAGTCGCTACGTTGCCACAAAAAATGTAAAATTAGCTGCATTGTGTCCATATACCTAACATTGTTCGGTAATTGTAACATTAATAATCACTAAGAAGACCTGACTCCTTCCCAACCACAGGTATTAACAAGCAACTCAGTGATTGAACAAATTGTTTTAACACAACACTTGCAACACGTCGCAAGCGTTGCAACAACACACCGGGAAAACAAGTTGCCATTTATTTATATAAAAAAGAATTACACATACCTTTTATAGTTATTTATCACAGGAAGTACACGGAGGATATTTATCAAGTGTTCACGAAGGTTTAACTTCAGCAGTGTTATCAGCACTCTCATTCCCAGTGAGTTTGTCACCTTCACCAGGTGTCGCACATTATTTTTCAGCACAATAATCACAAAATTAGTTTAGAAATCATCGTTCGCTTAGACAGACAGGTGAGTAAACACTTGGCTATTTTTCTTAGACAACGTTACGGTCCTGAGACCTTGATCACGTCTAACAAACACAGGTTATCTTTCTCAACCAATTTGTTGGTATCTATTACCAAGATTTATAGCGTAATCCTGGTTGTTCCGCGGGTGTCCATCACGAAGTACATGGAGCCATCAACCACACCTATATAACTGGGTTGACCGCCGCCCCTCACATACTGTTAAGATAGAGATCTGTTGCTGTTGTTGTAATGCTGTTCCAGTAGTGGGAGGGCGACTCTCACACCTGGATGCAGCATCCTGACTCCCTGTTGCTCTGGCACTTCTCACACCTCTCACGAATATACATCATTATCTAATGGTTATAATAATAACCATAATTTTTAAAGAGGGTTGAGGGGTAAGCAGTGGAAGGCCTCGGTCAGATGACCAAGTGCTCCAGCTGCGGGTCGTCATATGACTGAGACCCGCGTCATGAAACACTTGTCCTGTTTCCTGACAAACCTTACCTAACCTACCGGGTGCTATTAGCACGTTGAGACAACACAATAAGTGTCAGGGGCCCAAGACTGTTCAACTGCCTCCCAGCATACATCAGGGGGATTACCAACAAACCCCTGTCTGTCTTCAAACAGGCACCTAAAGTCGGTACCTGACCAGCCAGGCTGTGGTTCGTACGTTGGACTGCGTGCGGCCAGCAGTAACAGCCTGGTTGATCAGGCTCTGATCCAACATGAGGCCTGGTCACAGACCGGGCCGCAGGGCGTTGACCCCTGGAACTCTCTCCAGGTATACTCACGAAGCGGACTCTGGTGTGTGGCTGACTAGAACCTTATATTGCGCGCTCTACACTTACATTACAAACGTGTCCTTATTTTTAACACTTGTAAAATCAGCTTCTAGATGGATTATTGACAGCCACTCTTAAGAGTGTTATGTAAGAACTTTAAATTTCTTTCTGGTTTTATATCTCCAGTTCAGTAAGTTAAAACTGCTTACCCTCCTTGTTTTCTTCAACTCTTCATGGAGTCATTATTTCTGCTATCATGGGACCCTTTGTAACTTTTTTTTTTTTTTTTTGATAACACTTATATACAAATACAATGTTTTCCACACCAATATACAAGTTTGCCTTACAAAAACTTTGACAAACATAACCACATAACAATAACCCCAAACTCATTACATTAAAGCACCAATAACACCTATTGGACACCCAAACATAAACCTAAGTGTAGATTCTTCTGTACCAACAGCAAGGTACAACCCACCGCCTCGTCACCACTACACACATACCCAACATATCATCAACCACATCTACACACATACCCAACATATCATCAACCACATCTACACACATCAACTTAACTAACAATATGCATCAATCCAACAATGGATTACATAAAACAAACAAAAAAACAATACATTCCAGAACCCAAAATCCTAATGATTGTGACCAGATCTACCTGGAGTTCATTACCTTTGTAACTAGTTCAGCTATCATAACTTTGGGGTCCAGTCCCTGGACCCATTATGTACCTCTGTAATCTTTTGACTACCGCCCACAGGATGGGTATGGGGTGACTACCGCCCACAGGATGGGTATGGGGTGACTACCGCCCACAGGATGGGTATGGGGTGACTACCGCCCACAGGATGGGTATGGGGTGCATAATAAAAATGTTAAACTAACTAACATGGGAACTTGGTATGAATCAAGTCCAAAGGTGATGATGTAAGTCTTGCTCTACTGAGTAGGCAGAGGATTAGTAGTTATGACTACACTTTCTAAGAACAAGTAAGGCATAACTTTGTTGGTTGGAGGTCAAGCGTACATCAGCCTCTGTTGCTGCTGTCTGAAGCCATTCGTGTCTCTTGGCTCTTACAGTGCCACTGAGAGAGCCCAAGCTGGCACGCTGCGGTCTCTCTTTACTTCATTTTTCCTAAGCCAGTTGCTTTTTCCTGGTGTGTCAACTGTCGCCTAGAGAGAAGCTGCTTGAATTATCTTGTCTCCATCAACACTGCGACATCAACATTGCGACATCAACACTGCGACATCAACACTGCGACATCAACACTGCGACGTCAACACTGGTTGTTGACGCAGGTAACCACTCTCAAGATCACTGAGAAAGGTTAGGTAAATGGACACAGATGCAGCTAATGTGACATTTTACTGTGGCAACGTTTCGCTCTCCGGGAGCTTTGTCATGTCGCTACGTTGCCACAATAAAATGTCACATTAGCTGCATCTGTGTCCATATACCTAACATTGTGTCGGTAATTGTAACATTAATAATCACTAAGAAGACCTGACTCCTTCCCAATCACAGGTATTAATAAGCAACTCAGTGATTGAACAAATTGTTTTAACACAACACTTGCAACACGTCGCAAGCGTTGCAACAACACACCGGGAAAACAAGTTGCCATTTATTTATATAAAAAAGAATTACACATACCTTTTATAGTTATTTATCACAGGAAGTACACGGAGGATATTTATCAAGTGTTCACGAAGGTTTAACTTCAAGTGTTCACGAAGGTTTAACTTCAAGTGTTCACGAAGGTTTAACTTCAAGTGTTCACGAAGGTTTAACTTCAAGTGTTCACGAAGGTTTAACTTCAAGTGTTTACGAAGGTTTAACTTCAAGTGTTCACGAAGGTTTAACTTCAAGTGTTCACGAAGGTTTAACTTCAAGTGTTCACGAAGGTTTAACTTCAAGTGTTCACGAAGCTTTAACTTCAAGTGTTCTTGAAGGTTTAACTTCAAGAGTTCACGAAGGTTTAACTTCAAGAGTTCTTGAAGTTTTAACTTCAAGTGTTCACGAAGGTTTAACTTCAAGTGTTCACGAAGGTTTAACTTCAAGTGTTCACGAAGGTTTAACTTCAAGTGTTCACGAAGGTTTAACTTCAAGTGTTCACGAAGGTTTAACTTCAAGTGTTCACGAAGGTTTAACTTCAAGTGTTCACGAAGCTTTAACTTCAAGTGTTCACGAAGCTTTAACTTCAAGTGTTCACGAAGCTTTAACTTCAAGAGTTCTTGAAGGTTTAACTTCAAGAGTTCTTGAAGGTTTAACTCCAAGAATTTTTGAAGGTTTAACTTCAAGTGACTGAAGGTTTAACTTGAAGTGTTTCTGAAGGTTTAACTTCAAGCGGTTCTGAAGGTTTAACTTCAAGTGTTCACGAAGGTTTAACTTGAAATGTTCACGAAGGTTTAACTTCAAGTGTTCACGAAGGTTTAACTTCAAGTGTTCACGAAGGTTTAACTTTAAGTGTTCACGAAGGTTTAACTTCAAGTGTTCACAAAGGTTTAACTACAAGTGTTCACAAAGGTTTAACTTCAGGTATTTCAGACGGTTTAACTTCAAGTGATTCTGAAGGTTTAACTTCAAGTGTTCCTGAAGGTTTAACTTGAAGTGTTCACGAAGGTTTAACTTCAAGTGTTCACGAAGGTTTAACTTCAAGTGTTCAAAGGAGTTTTTTCTTGCTTCAAGGTTTTCCTTTATAACTTAAGAATGCTTAAGCAGATCGGCTACAAGTTTTCAAGGCCGTTGTATAGTGTAACTAGCGAGAGGTTCACGCAACTGTGGGTACAAGTAGGTGGTCAGTCTCTGGGCACAAGCAGGTGGTCAGTCTCTGGGCACAAGCAGGTGGTCAGTCTCTGGGCACAAGCAGGTGGTCAGTCTCTGGGCACAAGCAGGTGGTCAGTCTCTGGGCACAAGCAGGTGGTCAGTCTCTGGGCACAAGCAGGTGGTCAGTCTCTGGGCACATGCAGGTGGTCAGTCTCTGGGAACATGCAGGTGGTCAGTCTCTGGGCACAAGTAGGTGGTCAGTCTCTGGGCACAAGCAGGTGGTCACTCTCTGGGCACAAGTAGGTGGTCACTCTCTGGGCACATGCAGGTGGTTAGTCTCTGGGCACAAGCAGGTGGTCACTCTCTGGGCACATGTAGGTGGTCACTCTCTGGGCACATGCAGGTGGTCAGTCTCTGGGCACATGCAGGTGGTCAGTCTCTGGGCACATGCAGGTGGTCAGTCTCTGGATACAAGAGGGTGGTCAGTCTCTGGGTACAAGAAGGTGGTCAGTCTCTGGGCACATGCAGGTGGTCAGTCTCTGGGCATGCAGGTGGTCAGTCTCTGGGCACAAGCAGGTGGTCAGTCTCTGGGCACAAGCAGGTGGTCACTCTCTGGGCACAAGTAGGTGGTCACTCTCTGGGCACATGCAGGTGGTTAGTCTCTGGGCACAAGCAGGTGGTCACTCTCTGGGCACATGTAGGTGGTCACTCTCTGGGCACATGCAGGTGGTCAGTCTCTAGGCACAAGCAGGTGGTCACTCTCTGGGCACATGCAGGTGGTCAGTCTCTGGGCACATGCAGGTGGTCAGTCTCTGGGTACAAGAGGGTGGTCAGTCTCTGGGCACATGCAGGTGGTCAGTCTCTGGGCATGCAGGTGGTCAGTCTCTTGGCACAAGCAGGTGGTCAGTCTCTGGGCACAGGCAGGTGGTTAGTCTCTGCGGGAAAGGCTCTGCATAACCAGAAGGTTTCTAAATAGTATGTCACTGATGTCAGCTATGGTCTGTATAAGTTGCATCATGTACTTGTAGAAATAAAGATTATTATTATGATTATTATTATCATTATTACTCTGATACATGGTATGAACACCAAGAAACATTAGGTTTAGATTTACTAGATGTAAACTGATCATTTTTCTAACATAGCTGAACCACTTGGAATCTTTGGAATCTAAACAGAAGCTGAAGAATTCTTCTTTGGATGTAGTTCAAACTTCAGTGATGCTGTGGTTATACTAAAATAAATGTTGACATTGACTCTGAGGTGTATACTGCACTTTGCCAGTTTCATTAAACCAATTTTTATTTCCAAGCGATAACTGGCGATAAAGGCGGGTGAAATTGCTGACCTTGAAAATGTGCAGAGAACCTTCACCGCACGCATAAGTGCGATAAACCACCTCAACTACTGGGAACGCTTGAAGTTCCTAAACCTGTACTCTCTAGAACGCAGGCGGGAGAGATACATTATTATATACACATGGAAAATTCTCGAGGGCTTAGTACCAAACTTGCACACAAAAATTACTCCCTACGAAAGCAAAAGACTCGGCAGGCGATGTAACATCCCCCCAATGAAGAGCAGGGGTGCCACTAGCACGTTGAAGGACAACACAATAAGTGTGAGGGGCCCAAGATTGTTCAACTGCCTCCCAGCATACATAAGGGGGATTACCAACAAGCCCCTGGCTGTCTTCAATCAGGCACTGGACAGGCACCTAAAGTCGGTACCTGACCAGCCAGGCTGTGGTTCGTACGTTGGACTGCGTGCGGCCAGCAGTAACAGCCTGGTTGATCAGGCTCTGGTCCAACAGGAGACCTGGTCACAGACCGGGCCGCGGGGGCGTTGACCCCTGGAATTCTCTCCAGGTAGACTCCAGGTAGCAGGTAGGCGAGTTCCTTTTCCGATCGGCTTGAAACCCCAAACGAAAGTGAGTTTCAATTATATATATTTTTATTCTTTTTCGCTGTGTAGGCGCCGGTTTGTTAATTTTTATTGAAGAAAAATATGAAAATTAAACTTTTACTCCTGGTTAATTAATTTATAATAATAATAATAATAATAATAATTTATTTAGACATGATACAATGATGTAATGAACATCACTCGACCAATACTGAGACATCTTAATAATAATAATATCTTTATTTACTACAAGTACATGTACAAGATATACAGGCCTAGCTGACATCTTGTACATGAATGGTGACAATACCAACAAGATGAAACTAAGACACATGTGCAACATCTGGGTATCTTTATTGTAGACGTTTCGCCATCCAGTGACTTTATCAATACAAATTCTAGGTGTGAAGAGCACTGTAGTCGTGAAGAATCTGGAGCACAGGCAAGAAGGCTGACGCTTATATAAGCTCCAACCTTCTTGCCTGTGCTCCAGATTCTTCCCGAAGGACACCATAAACCGTCCTCCGGATGTTGGATCAGGGCATCCCCAGGGGACTAAGATTCGATGGCAAACACCACCACCAGGGACCTCACTGGTGTGGGACGGAGGGGAGGACCCCAAAAGCAGGAAAGGAAGGAGAAGGGATGGATGGGAAAGGAGGGGGAAGGGAAAAGAGTAATGGGAAAGATGGGGCAGGGAATGAAGGAGTAGGGGGGTAGTTAGGTTTGGTCGGAGGAAGAAGATTGAAAGGTCCAATTCCTCAGACCAAAAGCCTCTTCACATACTACCCAACCTGGTCACTATTATCACTTGACACCAGCAATCACCCTCACTTCTGTACCAGCGATCGCATTAATACGTTACTAAACTTGTGAAGAGTACCTCAGTCCCATCTATCACACCTCAGCTGTACCACCAATACCACTACTATCATTATTATTATTACTACCACTATTGCTACTACTACAACAACATCTATTACTTTTACCCTCTCACAGCTTGCTACCTAACTCCCACTCGTTTCTTAGTCATCTCTCTACTAGGCGTTAAACATTTCCTCAATAAATGGCTTACACTGTGCATGTCTTTATCTACACACTGTCAGTATCACCATACTTATCCAGCCCTTTAATTGTAACATAGGAAATCGTTTCTACGCTTAACAAAACAGAATCACCTCAAGATTCATCTTCTCCACGACCTTTCAAGGATAACAATTAACAAATGTTATTGAAATTTTTAGACAGGCTAGCGAAACTGGGCTATTTTATAATAGGTGAATTTTAAGGTTTAGTTAGTTTTCACTCTTCTCTCTTGGATGAAAATTAAATATTGGTATTTTCTGTCCGGAAGTGCTAGGAACAGCGGAAGTGCTAGGAACAGCGGAAGTGCTAGGTCCAGAGAAGTGCTAGGAACTGTGGAGGGGCTAGGACCAGCGGAAAGGTTGAAGAAGCCAGGGAGACAACATGGTCCTGACGACACTCTTGTACTGGGATGGAGGGTAATGTACCTGGCTTCTCCAGGTTGCCAGGTACTGCTGCAGCATCCCAGTCACTTCCAGGTACCTGTAGTGATAACTAGGTCAGTATACGTAGTAGAGCAATCTTAGTAAGAAAAGTTATGGACAATTGTGGATATAATTTATGATGAGTGATGATGTTACCTGGAATGATGACCCCAGAAATCATATTTATTTCTCATGACATCAACAAGAACATCACACACTGCTAGTTCAGTGTTCCTCATAACATCAACTGGAACATCACACACTGCTAGTTCAGTGTTTCTTATAACACCACATGACTTCGAAAAGGGAATAAATGACATGTCTATGCACTCTGCCCCAGGCCCAGACTCATGGAACTCCGTGCTCATCAAGAACTGCAAGAAACCCCTATCAAGTGCTTTTAACATTCCATGGAGAGGGAACATGGACACAGGGGTCGTCCCACAGCTGCTAAAAACAACAGACATAGCCCCGCTCCACAAAGGGGGCAGTAAAGCAATAACAAAGAACTACAGACCGATAGCGCTAAAATCCCATATCATAAAAATCTTTGAAAGGGTTCTAAGAAGCAAGATCGCCACTCATCTAGACAACCATCAATTACACAACCCAGGGCAGCATGGGTTTAGAGCAGGTCGCTCCTGTCTGTCCCAACTACTGGACCACAACGACAAGGTCCTGGATGCTCTAGAAGACAAACAGAATGGAGATGTTATATACACAGACTTTGCAAAAGCCTTTGATAAGTGTGACCATGGTGTGATAGCACACAAAATGCGTGATAAAGGAATAACAGGAAAAGTTGGTAGATGGATCTATAATTTCCTAACATGTAGAACACAGAGAGTAGTAGTCAACAGAGTAAAGTCTGAGGCGGCTACGGTGAAAAGCTCTGTTCCACAAGGCACAGTACTCGCTCCCGTCCTGTTCCTCATCCTTATATCGGACATAGACAGGGATATTAGCCACAGTGCCGTGTCTTCCTTTGCAGATGACACCCGAATCTGCATGACAGTGTCCACAATTGAAGACACTGCAAGACTCCAAGCAGACATCAACCAAATCTTTAAATGGGCTGCAGAAAACAATATGAAGTTCAATGATGAGAAATTTCAATTACTCCGATATGGAAAACGTGAGGAAATTAAAATCTCATCGGAGTATAAAACAAATTCCAACCACACAATAGAACGAAAAACTAATGTCAAAGACCTGGGAGTGATCATGACAGAGGATCTCACCTTCAAGGACCATAACACTGTAGCAATCGCATCTGCCAGAAAAATAACATGATGGATAATGAGAACCTTCAAAACCAGGGATGCCAAGCCCATGTTGACACTTTTTTCAGGTCGCTTGTTCTATCTAGGCTGGAATATTGCTGCACACTAACTGCACCTTTCAGGGCAGGTGAAATTGCTGACCTAGAAAATGTACAGAGAACCTTCACGGCACACATAACTGCAATAAACCACCTCAATTACTGGGAACATTTGAAGTTCCTAAACCTGTACTCCCTGGAACGCAGGCGGGAGAGATACATTATTATATACACTTGGAAAATTCTAGAGGGATTAGTACCAAACTTGCACACGAGTGTCACTCCCTACGAAAGCAAAAGACTCGGCAGGCGATGTAACATCCCCCAATGAAAAGCAGGGGTGCCACTAGCACGTTGAGAGACAACACAATAAGTGTCAGGGGCCCAAGACTGTTCAACTGCCTCCCAGCATTCATAAGGGGGATTACCAATAGACCCCTGGCTGTCTTCAAGCAGGTACTGGACAGGCACCTAAAGTCGGTGCCTGACCAGCCAGGCTGTGGTTCGTACGTTGGACTGCATGCGGCCAGCAGTAACAGCCTGGTTGATCATGCTCTGATCCAACATGAGGCCTGGTCACAGACCGGGCCGCAGGGGTGTTGACCCCTGGAACTCTTTCCAGGTAAACTCCAGGTCACCACCTTTGTGAATTGGTGTAACCCTTGCTGTCTTGAGAGGTGCCGGGAAAGTGCTAGTTTCTGGTGAATTGTTAAAAAGTAGTGAATAGCTCGCTTGTACAATAGTGGTGGGACTTGAAACAGATTCCCTGATTTATTCTTAAGTGACTTTATAATCATGGTGACTTCAGTGGGTTCGGTAGAAACAGATTCCCTGATTTATTCTTAAGTGACTTTATAATCATGGTGACTTCAGTGGGTTCGGTAGAAACAGATTCCCTGATTTATTCTTAAGTGACTTTATAATCATGGTGACTTCAGTGGGTTCGGTAGAAACAGATTCCCTGATTTATTCTTAAGTGACTTTATAATCATGGTGACTTCAGTGGGTTCGGTAGAAACAGATTCCCTGATTTATTCTTAAGTGACTTTATAATCATGGTGACTTCAGTGGGTTCGGTAGAAACAGATTCCCTGATTTATTCTTAAGTGACTTTATAATCATGGTGACTTCAGTGGGTTCGGTAGGTGCAAGATAGAAGGAGGTTGGGAAATTTCCATCTAAGTAATCACTTGCTTGGCATTGGTTCATGGAACACTTACTGACTTGTGTTGACTGGTACAGGCTGGTTCATGGAACACTTACTGACTGGTGTTGACTGGTACAGGCTGGTCCATAGACCACTTACTGACTGGTACACGCTGGTCCATGGACCACTTTACTGACTGGTGTTGACTGGTACATGCTGGTCCATGGACCACTTACTGACTGGTGTTGACTGGTACAGGCTGGTCCATGGACCACTTACTGACTGGTGTTGACTGGTACAGGCTGGGCCATTGACCACTTACTGACTGGTGTTGACTGGTACATGGACCACTTACTGACTGGTGTTGATTGGTACATGGACCACTTACTGACTGGTGTTGACTGGTACATGGATCACTTACTGACTGGTGTTGACTGGTACATGGACCACTTACTGACTGGTGTTGACTGGTACATGGACCACTTACTGACTGGTGTTGACTGGTCCATGGACTACTTACTGACTGGTACATGGACCACTTACTGACTGGTGTTGACTGGTCCATGGACTACTTACTGACTGGTACATGGACCACTTACTGACTGGTGTTGACTGGTCCATGGACTACTTACTGACTGGTACATGGACCAGTTACTGACTAGTACATGGACCACTTACTGACTGGTACATGGACCACTTACTGACTGGTACATGGACCACTTACTGACTGGTACATGTACCACTTACTGACTGGTACATAGACCACTTACTGACTGGTATATGGACCACTTACTGACTGGTACATGTACCACTTACTGACTGGTACATGGACCACTTACTGACTGGTATATGGACCACTTACTGACTGGTACATGGACCACTTACTGACTGGTGTTGACTGGTACAGGCTGGTCCTCGTAAGGGTCAGTGGTGAGGTCGTACAGTAAGGGCTGACGGTGGTGGTACTGAACGCTGTCACCGTAGCACTGACACACTGCTGACACTCCCCAGCCACACTGTGTGTGTCCGTCGTGGATCCCGTGTCCGGCTACGTACATCTTGTATACGTGTCCACCTGGAATACAACACTGTATGATCATACACATATACAACTCTCTCAAAATTATTTTTTGAGAGATTTGTTTTGATAATTCTAATTAATATAATAAATATTTAATTATTTTCCAGTTGCTTGGAATCAAATATCTTTATTAACACTAAGGATTACTATTCTTTTACTTTGATATATGTGGCTGACAGTTGTCAGCCAGCGTCAGCATGACTGGTAGCTGTCCGCCAGCGTGGGCATGATTCGTAGCTGTCAGCCAGCATCAGCTTGAATGGTTGTTGTTAGAAAGTATGACGTGGTAGATGTCAGCAAGCGTCAGCGTTGTTGTAGAGGGCAAATTGACTTTATTTTGATGGTAACTGTCAGCAAGTATAAACATGATTGAAACTGTCAGCAAAGTTTAAGATGACAGTAAATGTCAGCAGCATCAACATGATAGTAACTGTCAGCAGCATCAACATGATAGTAACTGTCAGCAGCATCAACATGATAGTAACTGTCAGCAGCATCAACATGATAGTAACTGTCAGCAGCATCAACATGACAGTAACTGTCAGCAGCATCAACATGACAGTAACTGTCAGCAGCATCAACATGATAGTAACTGTCAGCAGCATCAACATGATAGTAACTGTCAGCAGCATCAACATGATAGTAACTGTCAGCAGCATCAACATGATAGTAACTGTCAGCAGCATCAACATGATAGTAACTGTCAGCAGCATCAACATGACAGTAACTGTCAGCAGCATCAACATGACAGTAACTGTCAGCAGCATCAACATGATAGTAACTGTCAGCAGCATCAACATGATAGTAACTGTCAGCAGCATCAACATGATAGTAACTGTCAGCAGCATCAACATGATAGTAACTGTCAGCAGCATCAACATGATAGTAACTGTCAGCAGCATCAACATGATGCTGTCATAAATGTCACATTGCTCACACTAAAACATCACGTGAAATCATAAATACCACTTGCCTCCAGTCCTGTCTAACACACACACAAGCCTGTTGGATGTCCAAGCCACTAGCACTCGAAGCCTCTACCCCCTCCCTCCAACCTTTCCTGGGACGACCCCTACCCCTCCTTCCCGCCATTCCAGATTTATGCACTCTAAGGAACACATGTGGCAATTCAAGGCTTGTTGCACCTGAATGTAACCAAGGTTAGCAATATGACGAGCAACATGCAAGACAAACACAGAATGGGTAGTTGTTTCTTTACCAATATATTCCTTCATCAGTATGTGCAATATTTGCACAGCCTTCTCCTTGTTGCAATATTCACCACCCATGTTTCACACCCATACAACAGTGTCGGTACCACTATACTTTCATACATTCCCCTCTTTGCCTCCATGGATAATGTTCTTTGTCTCCACAGACTCCTAAGTGCACCACTCACCTTTTTCCCCCCTCATCAATTCTATGATTCATCTCATCTTTCATTGATGTCATTCACCTCATACCCCATCTACCTCTTACTCTCAATGTAGCTACAAATAAATAATGATGTAATGTATCTTTTGCCACTCTGAAAGCATGCACTTACTTAACACTGCCAATCAGTCTTTTATCTACCAATACATAGTCCAACAAACTACAGTCATTACATCCTATATCACATCTCATGTACTTATTTATCCTCTATTTCTTAAAATGCATATTACCTATTACCAAAACTCCTTCTATACATAGTACAATTAGAGGCTTCCTATTATCATTTACCCCTGGCATCCCAGACTTACCTACTACACCCTCTATGTCCATCTATCACTAATTAGGATTAGGCCCCCACAACAATTATTTTTTCTCTTGGTTCAACTTCCTAAATACTCGCTTAATATCTTACAAATTCTCCTCTATACTTCTCTCTTCCTCTTGTGCAAAAACTCTTCTTACTTCTCGCATTCCAAATTTATTGTAATCCACATAATTTTTGAATTTATATGCTTATATTCTCTCTTCTCCATCATTAACTATTACTGCTTCTCATACTCTGGTTCCATTTCTTTTAGTTACACCTAATTTAACCCCATTTACGCAATAAAATTCTCACCCCTTTCCCTTTAGCTTTGTTTTGCTGAGAGCCAAGACATCCACCTTTCATTCATAACATTCACCATTAAATCTTTTTATGATCAGTACTACAACAGTGAGCATTTAGACATCTCAACTTTAAAATTCCCTTCTTTTTAGATTTAATAGTTTACACAGGAGAAGGGGTTACTAGCGCCTTGCTCGCGGCATTTATTAGTTTATACAGAAGGGGTTAGTAGCACCTTGCTCCTGGCATTTAGTAGTTTATACAGGAGAAGGGGTTACTAGCGCCTTGCTCGCGGCATTTAGTAGTTTATACAGGAGAAGGGGTTACTAGCGCCTTGCTCCTGGCATTTAGTAGTTTATACAGGAGAAGGGGTTACTAGCGCCTTGCTCGCGGCATTTAGTAGTTTATACAGAAGGGGTTACTAGCGCCTTGCTCGCGGCATTTAGTAGTTTATACAGGAGAAGGGGTTACTAGCGCCTTTCTCCCGGCATTTAGTAGTTTATACAGAAGGGGTTACTAGCGCCTTGCTCGCGGCATTTAGTAGTTTATACAGGAGAAGGGGTTACTAGCGCCTTGCTCCCGGCATTTAGTAGTTTATACAGTTTGCAGTCTTTGGCCACCTAGCCTATACTCTGTCTGCGGTCTTCTTTGCCCTTCCCCGATCTTCATGACTTTGCATTTGGCTTGGTTAAATTCAAGAAGCCAGTTGCTGGACCAGGTGTCCAGCATGTCCAGGTCTCTTTGTAGTCCTGCCTGATCCTCATCTGATTTAATTCTCCTCATTAACTTCACATCGTCTGCGAACAGACACTTCTGAGTCTATCCCGTCCGTCATGTCATTCACATATATCAAGAATAGCACTGGTCCTAGGACTGACCCCTGTGGGACTCCGCTCGTCACCGGCGCCCACTGTGATACCTCATCACGTACCATGACCCGTTGTTGCCTCATGGTCAGGTATTCTCAGATCCATTGCAGTGCCCTTCCTGTTATACACGCCTGATCCTCTAGCTTCTGCACTAATCTCTTATGTGGAACTGTGTCGAAGGCCTTCCTGCAGTCCAAGAAAATGCAACCAACCCCACCCCTCTCTCTCGTGTCTTACTTCTGTTACTTTGTGTGTGTATGTGTGTTTACACTTAAATGAGGATCATGTCTAGTTTCCCTATTTGAAATTGGGTTTAACGAGGTCCATTGATGAATGTGTCTTCGAGACGTGTGTTTATGGCTTTTGTGTGTCTGGAGGCAGGCAAGTGGAAGACAGTGTAGTGTGTGTGTGTGTATACTCACCTAATTGTCGGTTACAGGGGTCGATTCACAGCTCCTGGCCCCGCCTCTTCACTGGTCGCTATTAGCTCCTCTCTCTGCTCCATGAGCTTTATTATACCTCATCTTAAAACTATGTATGGATCCTGCCTCCACTACCTCACTTTCCAGACTATTCCACTTTCTGACAACTCTGTGGCTGAAGAAATACTTCCTAACATCCCTCTGACTCATCTGAGTCTTCATCTTCCAATTGTGACCCCTTGTTGCTGTGTCCCATCTCTGGAACATCCTGTCTCTGTCCACCTTGTCAATTCCTCGTAGTATTTTATATGTCCTTATCATGTCGCCCCTATCCCTCCTGTCCTCCAGTGTTGTTAGGTCGATTTCCCTAAACCTTTCTTAGTAGGACATTTCCCTTAGCTCCGGGACTAGTTTTATTGCAAATCTTTCCACTTTCTCTCATTTCTTGATATGCTTGACCAGGTGTGGGTTCCAAACTGGTGCTGCATACTCCAGTATGGGCCTGACGTACACAGTATACAGAGTCTTGAACGATTCCTTACTGAGGTATCGGAACGCTTTTCTTAGGTTTTCCAGGCGCCCATTTGCTGCGGCAGTTATCTGGTTGATGTGCGCCTCAGAAGATGTGCTCGGTATTATACTCACCCCAAGATCCTTTTCCTCAAGTGAGGTTTGCAGTCATTAGCCCCCTAGCCTATACTTTGTCTGCGGTCTTCTTTGCCCTTCCCAGATTTTCATGACTTTGCATTTGGTGGGGTTAAATTCCAGGAGCTAGTTCTTGGACCAGGCTTGCAGCCTGTCAAGGTCCCTTTGTTGTCCTGTCTGATCCTCATCCGATTTAATTCTCCTCATTAACTTCTGAGTCTATCCCTTCCGGCATGTCATTACATATACCAGAAACAGTATTGGTCCTAGGACTGACGCCCTATGGAACCCCGCTCATTACAGGCGCCCACTCTGACATCTCGTCACGTACCATGACTCGTTGCCTCCCTGTCAGATATTCTTTAATCCATTGCAGTGCCTTTCCTGTTATGTGTGCCTGATCCTCTAGCTTTTGCATTAATCTTTTGTGTGAAACCGTGTCGAAACCCTTCTTGCAGTCCAAGAAAATGCAATCTACCCACCCCTCTCTCTCGTGTCTTGCTTCCATTACCTGGTCATAAAACTCCAGTAGGTCTGCGACATTAGATTTCCTTTCCCTGAAACCGTGCAGGTTGTCGTGTATAAGCTTGGTCTTTCTACGTGATTCACCACTCTCCTCCTGATAATCTTCTCCATGACTTTGCATACTATACATGTCAGGGACACTGGTCTGTAGTTTAATGCCTCATGTCTATTACCTTTCTTAAAAGTGGGACTACATTTGCCGTCTTCCACACCTCAGGTAGTCTCCCTGCTTCAATGGATGTGTTGAAGATGCTAGCGTCTCTTTTTCCTTTCTAAGGACCCACGAAGAGATGCTGTCCGGTCCCATTGCCTTTGAGGTATCTAGTTCACTTAGCAGTGTCTTCACCTCCTCGGTTGTGTGTATTTCGTCCAGCACTTGTTGGTGTACCAACAAAGGCTACACCAACAAGGCTTTCCGGAGTCCTTCCTGTCTCCGCTGAAAATATTTCTTTAAATCTCATGTTGAGCTCCTCACATACTTCAAGATCGTTTCTTGTGAACTCCCCACCTTCCTTCCTCAACCTTATTACCTGGTCCTTGACTGTTGCTTTCCTCCTGATGTGGCTATACAACAGCTTCGGGTCAGACTTGGCTTTCGATGCTATGTCATTTTCGTACTGTCGCTGAGCTTCCCTTCTTATCTGTGCATATTCGTTTCTGGCTCTACTAATCTCTTTATTTTCCTGGGTCCTTCGTCTTTTGTAATTTTTCCATTCTCAAGCGCACTTAGTTTTTATCTCTCTACACCTTTGGGTAACCAAAGGCTCGTTCTGGTCTTCCCATTATTTCTATTGCCCTTGGGAACAAACCTCTTCTCTGCCTCCTTGCATTTTGTTGTCACATAGTCAATCATTTCGTTTACTGGTTTTCCCATCACCCATAACTAGTAACTTTGCTCCATCCATATGAGTTCTTCTGGCCATCTCAGCTAGTGTGTCCACCATTGCTCTGTGTCTCTCTTCATATTCTTCTCTTGACCTCCTGTTGTTCTGTAGCGGGTTGTACATCACTGCAATTACCACCTTAGGGCCCCCAGACTGAATTGTTCCTATGTAGTCCCTTTCGCCCAGTCTGTTCATTCCTTCCATTTCCTCAAAACCCTACTGGTTTTTGATGAGCGGGGCAACTCCTCCTCCCTCTCTGCTCCTTCTATCTTTCCTCAGGATCTGATATCCAGATGGAGAGATTACATTCTTTATCATTGTGGTGAGTTTCGTTTCTGTGAGTGCTATTATGTCTGGTGGCATCTCCTTGATTCTTTCATGCCACTCCTCACATTTCTTATTTTAGGGGTTGCTGTGAAGGTGGAGTTTGTGATGGGGGAAGTTGTGGGTATGGCATGTGGGTTTTGGGTTAGTTTGTCTGGTTGCAGTGGGGTTGTAGGGGTTGAGGTGTGTACTCATCTAGTTGTGGTTGCAGGGGTCGAGTCAGAGCTCCTGGACCCTAGTCACAGCTTCTGTGTGTGTGTACGTGTGTGCTCACCTAATAGAGGTTGCGTGTGTACTCACCTAGTTGTGGTTGCAGGAGTCGATTCATAGCTCCTGGCTCCGTGTGGGTGTTGGATGAGGACAGTGGAGAACACAATACTGTTGCTGTTGAATAACCTTCAACTTCAAGGTAACCTTAAGGTCTATTCTAGCATAGCTGAGCACTCAGCTTTGGACTATAATAACACAACTTCCGTCTCCAGGTACTCCAGTTATTAACGACTGTGGAAAGTATAGGCCTCATTTTGGGTTATATATATATTTTTATATTTTATTTAAAAGAAATGTACTACAACATACAGATCAATACAATAATAAGGAAATACAGTAAGATACAATACAATCCTATACACTATAAACAAAAGCAGTACAAATCATACATGTCAAGACAATAAACACTAGAACAGAATCACCCTAACCCAGCAACTTCCAGACAGTATGACAGCTTAAGTAATTACATTTAAAAAATACATATGTACACAATTAGTAACAAAGCCTTATACCTTCATAGAAGAGTTACTCTTGGTAATAAGGAAACACCATAATTGCAAGGAGTCTATAAAAGGACTCTCCATAATTTCCAAATGCAGTCTCATGACTAACAAAATAACTCACACCTCTACAACCCTACCATTACTTTGCAATAACAAAACCTACACCATAATTGCATATTGCCCCACAGGTTCAGGTACATCCATACCATTAACACAAACCTTACATAGTACCCAAAAATTCAGATACAATTCCATATCCCCACCAAGGAATCCATAATGTGTCACAATTCCTTCATACCTATTCCTTTCCCCCCCCCTCCCTGCAAACCACAGGCTTTCCTTCCAACACGCCCTTTCTCATGCGTTTGTGCTTACACAGATATATTCAAATTCAAATTCAACTTTATTTCTGGTAATATTACAAAGTGGGGTGTACTTATATTATTTATACATTTTATGAAGTAGATATTACAAGATGACCAATAATATGCCTAGGTATGCCTAGGCTTTTCAGGCAGTCTTATGATAGGTCTTACTCAATAGTGACACAATGATTATACTGATATTAAGGTTAGGTAATTGAAGTGATTAACTAGGTTTACAAAATTGAGGTACAGAGATTCAAACATTTAAGAATTTAACAATTAGTTTAAGAATTTAACAATTAGTTTATATATTAATGGTAAAGGTGATGTATTGGCATAAAATCGTTTCTATATTGGAGTGTCTTAGGCAAACTTATGACTAGCTTAAGAATTATGAAGCAATAGTTGTATTAGAATTTTGGTTAGTCATGTGCAAATTAAGGGCAATCACAGATATCAATAAGTGTATTTTGCTGTGGATATGTGCAAGATAAAGTAGTTTTCATGTGGTTAACTACCGGTTGGGTGCGTAAGTGAGATAAGATGTTTAACGGTGCTTTTGAAAATGGTGGTTGTGTCTGCAGTTCTAGAGTTTTCAGGCAGGGAGTTCCAGATTTTAGGCCCTTTTATGCGCATTGAATTTTTGTATAGATTTAGTCGGACACGTGGAATGTCAAAGAGATGTTTATGTCTGGTATTATGTCTATGGGTCCTGTCACAACTGTCAAGAAAGTGTTTTAGCTCAGGGTTAAAGTTGGAATTTAAGGTTCTATAAATGTATATAGCAGAGTAGTAAGTGTGGATGTTCTGAACAGTGAGTAACTTTAGGTCTTTGAAGAGTGGGGGTGGGTAATTGCTGTTGATCCCCATGCACAAATGGCATATGTGAGGTAGGGATAGATGAGTGAATAGAATAGTGAGAGTAGGGCTGATTGTGGTACATAATACCGTATCTTAGAGAGGGTCCCCACAGTTATGGACACTTTCTTTGTTATGTGTTGGATATGGGTGCTGAATTTCAGGCTGCTGTCAAGGTGAAGGCCCAGGAATTTGCCCTCATTATGTTTAGCAATAGGAGTGTTGTTGATCTTAATGTTTAATTGTGCATCACCTGCTCTGTTGCCAAACATAATATAGAAGGTCTTATCAGTGTTGAGTGTAAGTTTATTGGCTGTCATCCATGTTGATATTTTTATTAATTCGTCGTTAACAATGGTGTTCAGTTAATATGTATTAAATGTTAAGTGTGAGAATACACGTTTGACGAATATATTAAACACAATGTTCATGATGGGCAGGTGAGCTCACAACATGTTAGCTGGAGAACAATAAGAGGTCAATGTTCATAGTGAACATCCGTCACCCATCAAGCTGTTTAAGCACGTTCATCGTTGTTCATTAACTCAGCTCATGTCTTGTATCTCATAACACTGTGTACTATACCTGTTACATACCTGTGTACTATACCTGTTACATACCTGTGTACTATACCTGTGTTACATACCTGTGTTATATACCTGTGTACTGTACCAGTGTACTATACCAGTGTTCTATACCTGTGTTCTATTCTCTTATATAAACACCTGTGAACTATGATGTTATATTAAAACCTGTATAATATACCGTTATATATCTCTCTATACTCTTATAATAACACCTGTTACACTATACTGCTATATTAACACCTGTTATACTATACTATTATATTAACACCTGTTAAACTATACTGTTATAATAACACCTGTTATACTATACTGCTATATTAACACCTGTTATACTGTTATATTAGCACTTGTTATACTGTTATATTAACAAATGTTATACTGTTATATTAACACTTGTTATACTGTTATATTAACACGTGTATACTGTTATATTAACAAATGTTATACTGTTATATTAACAAATGTTATACTGTTATATTAACACCTGTTATACTGTTATATTTACACCTGTTATACTATTGTATTAACTCATTTTTAAATTTATATCAACATCTCTATATTTTCTTAAGCAGTGGTAAATTAAAATTGGTCTATAATTATTCAAGTCTGTTTGATCACCTCCTTTGTGGATCGGGGTGACCCTCGCTGTTTTGAGAATTGATGGGAAGGTGGAGGCTTCAATGGATTTGTTGAATAGTGTTGCTATAATTGGTGACAGTACTCAGCGTATATTACTCAGTGTATATTACTCAGTGTATATTACTCAGTGTATATTACTCAGTGTATATTACTCAGTGTATATTACTCAGTGTATATTACTCAGTGTATATTACTCAGTGTATATTACTCAGTGTATATACACAACACACATAGGAGAGAAACTTATGACAACGTTTCGGTTCGACTTGTACCACGAGGGAGTGGTAGTGGTAGTAGTAGTGGTGGTAGTAGTAGTGGTAGTGGTGGTAGTAGTAGTGGTAGTGGTGGTAGTAGTAGTGGTAGTGGTGGTATGGTGGTAGTGTAGTGGTAGTAGTAGTGGTAGTGGTGTAGTAGTAGTGGTAGTGGTGGTAGTAGTAGTGGTAGTGGTGGTAGTAGGTAGTGGTAGTGGTGGTAGTAGTAGTGGTAGTGGTGGTAGTAGTAGTGGTAGTGGTGGTAGTAGTAGTGGTAGTGGTGGTAGTAGTAGTGGTAGTGGTGGTAGTAGTAGTGGTAGTGGTGGTAGTAGTAGTGGTAGTGGTGGTAGTAGTAGTGGTAGTGGTGGTAGTAGTATGGTAGTGGTGGTAGTAGTAGTGGTAGTGGTGGTAGTGTAGTAGTAGTGGTGGTAGTAGTAGTGGTAGTGGTGGTAGTAGTAGTGGTAGTAGTAGTAGTGGTAGTGGTGGTAGTAGTAGTGGTAGTGGTGGTAGTAGTAGTGGTAGTGGTGGTAGTAGTAGTGGTAGTGGTGGTAGTGTAGTGGTAGTGGTGGTAGTAGTAGTGGTAGTGGTGGTAGTAGTAGTGGTAGTGGTGGTAGTAGTAGTGGTAGTGGTGGTAGTAGTAGTGGTAGTGGTGGTAGTAGTAGTGGTAGTGGTGGTAGTAGTAGTGGTAGTGGTGGTAGTAGTAGTGGTAGTGGTGGTAGTAGTAGTGGTAGTGGTGGTAGTAGTAGTGGTAGTGGTGGTAGTAGTAGTGGTAGTGGTGGTAGTGGTAGTAGTAGTGGTAGTAGTAGTAGTGGTAGTGGTGGTAATAGTAGTGGTAGTGGTGGTAATAGTAGTGGTAGTGGTGGTAGTAGTAGTGGTAGTGGAGAGAAAGACTAAGAAAGAGGAGCACTGCAAGGAGCTAGGGGTCCACATGGAGCACTGCAAGGAGCTAGGGGTCCACATGGAGCACTGCAAGGAGCTAGGGGTCCACATGGAGCACTGCAAGGAGCTAGGGGTCCACATGGAGCACTGCAAGGAGCTAGGGGTCCACATGGAGCACTGCAAGGAGCTAGGGGTCCACATGGAGCACTGCAAGGAGCTAGGGGTCCACATGGAGCACTGCAAGGAGCTAGGGGTCCACATGGAGCACTGCAAGGAGCTAGGGGTCCACATGGAGCACTGCAAGGAGCTAGGGGTCCACATGGAGCACTGCAAGGAGCTAGAGGCCCACGAACAGGAGTACTGGAAGGAGGCTAGGGGCCAACAAAGAGGAGCACCGCAAGGGAGCTAGGGGCCCACAAATAGGAGCACTGCAAGGGAGCTAGGGGCCCACAAAGAGGAGTACTGCAAAGGAGCTAGGGACCCAAAAAGAGGAGCACCTCAAGGGAGCTAGGGGCTAACAAAGAGGAGCACTGCAAGGGAGCTAAGGGCCCACAAAGAGGAGCACCGCAAGGGAGCTAGGAGCCCACAAAGAGGAGCACTGCAAGGGACCTAGGGGCCCACAAAGAGGAGCACCGCATGGGATCTAGAGGCCCACTAAGAGGAGCACTGCAAGGGAGCAAGGGGCCCACAAAGAGGTGCACTACAAGGGAGCTAGGGCCCCACAAATGTTAGAAACAAAACACAGAGGGGGAAAAATAAATAATAAAGTTCTGATGTTTGGAACATTTAACAATGTAATGAGAAAGGAAGGCATCAACAGAGACAAAGCCACGACTAAGATTCATACAAGTTGTGTATAAGGGAGGATTCAACCAGACGGTGACTCTGAAAGTTAGAAGTAGGGTAGACACTTTGAGCAGAAGACCAGTCAATAGGATGACTGTGATCTCTGACATGACAGAAAAGAGCATTGTTGGTGTTGGTAAGCCTAATACTACTTTTGTGCTCACTAAGTCTGTCAGAAAGAGATCGGCCAGTTTCTCCAAAGTAATGAAGAGGACAAGAGGAACAAGAAATAGAGTAGACACCAGGAGCATCTATAGAGGGAGGAGAGGTATGAACTAGATTAGTGCGAAGAGTGTTAGTCTGGCGAAAAGTAAGTTTGATGTCTAAGGAACGGAGAGAGTTGAGATTAGAAAGACTGGAAATATAGGGAAGGCAGAGAACATACCATAGCGGACAGTGACATACCATAGCGGGCAGTGACATACCATAGCGGGCAGTGGCATACCACAGCGGGCAGTGGCATACCATAATGGGCAGTGACATACCATAGCGGGCAGACATACCTTAATGGGCAGTGACATACCATAGCGGGCATTGACATACCATAGCGGGCAGTGACATACCATAGCGGGCAGTGACATACCATAGCGAGCAGGGTAGCGGGCAGTAAGGAGGGCAGCTCTGCTGGGTGTACTACACACAGTAGCAGCTGACAGGTGATGGGTCAGCCTCACACCTTCTCTGGCCAACCTGTCATGTCAATGCAGATTTATCATTATTATAATTCTTCCACTTATTATCCCATTCTCAGTAGCTGCTGAGAATATTTTATCTGAAGATCAAAAAGGCACAATACGGTAACCGGAACAATACACAAATAACCCGCACTTAGGACTTTGTAAATGGTCCAAGTCGGGAGTTTTGCTGTGGCCCTACTGGGCTGAGGTGGACGGTAGAGTTTCTGGAACTGAAATCGATGGTTGTACTGAGTGTCTAACTTTAAGTCATTAAAGTCATTCAGTAAGTCAGTCAAGGTCTAAACGTCGTTGTAAGCGTCTCTCTCCTATGTCCGGGTTATTTGTGTGTAATTTTATTTCTCTACTACCAGAACAGGTGATAAATAATGTAATTTTGATAAGGTTTAATAAGAATATTGAACGACTATGAAGGGATTTATGGTAAGTTTTGGAATACAGTGCAACCTCCTTCAGGAGATTTAGAAACTTGATATATAATTAGAATTTAGCATCTATGTTAATGTATTCTGATGCAGTAAAATATATACGAGTATAGTAGATACGAGTATATTTTATGATGGATACTACCACCAGTTCTGTTATTTCAGGAAGATTTAATAAGATGTAAATGTTTAAATTTAGCACATGTCACTGGGTACTTAGCACAGGAATTAAAAGCTTTACGAGTATAAGGACTCGTAACATACCTGTCAATGTTTGGATTGTTTATAGTGGAGTTACAGTAGCAGCCCAGGTCTCCGATACCCAGATCATCCGCTGCCATCACCACAATGTTGGGGTAACGATGTTGCTGTCTCTGCTGTTGCTGCTGTTGGTGAGAGTGCTGCAGGAGTCTTGCACACTTACCAGCAGCTATCACAGCCACTACCACCATCACCGCCCACCACCGACCACCACCGACCACCACCGACCACCACCGACCACTCATTTCCAACATTCTGTTGCGGTATCAAGTATATGTATCAGTCCACAGGTGCAGAATAAGAAGACTATATTATTACCTCAGTACAGCATCCACAAGCTGAACACTTCTTCTCAGGAGATAACATAAACAGCGTCATTATCCCACAGATTTCAATTACACGCTATAAACAGATCTATACAATGAGTCAGTGACTAAATTATATTACTCAGTACAATAATTTTAGAAATATTGTCAACTACACTGCGTCATCAACAAACAGAAAAAAAACATTGTAATTATTTTACTATTATACGTATTTAAAAAAATAACATACGACAAGAAAATCTTATTTTTTCTACTGATATAAAAACTCTAATATTAAGTACCACCTATGACTATGTTGTTTAAGGATATAACTACATCTTTAAGGAGCACCTGCATATATGTTCCCAAGATGTGTGGTGAGGTACTGAGGTCCTGCCCTCGTTCGCAAGTGTTTATGCTGTTAATGAAGCTCTTGTATGATGCTGCATGATCTCTCACACTGCCAAGAAAAACACAATACCTTCTTAACAACAGGCAACCCACATCCCAGTCCCCCCAGTGGTTATTGGAATTCCTCCTCTACCTTCAAGTTAGCTTGGGAACGTTTCTTCTAATCGACTTCGAACTTTCAGCGACAATTTAACTTAGTGAATCGAGGGTCAGCACATATACACTGAGGGACATGTATCCCTCAGTGTACCTATCCTTGAGGGTAGATGATGGCGTGTATACCTGCCAGTGTGGTAATACAAGTGTCTACATAACAGATCATAGGGACAGAATTTACATTGTTTGACGTCACTGGTTTATCCTTCCCTAAATTCTGTATAATATACGACATAAAGACACTGTAAAACTTGGAAATAATGTTATATCTTACTTAATTTACTTACTTAACTTACGTACTAACTTAAATTACATACTTAATCACAATTGCAGAAAGTCACTGGGACACAATAGACTGGTCTCTCACTCCTTAAAACACATTACAGAAGCAGGGTCAGGAGCTGTGACTCGACCCCTGCAACCACAGCTAGGCGAGTACGTCAGATAATAGCGAGCCATTTTTTCCCATAAAGTTACCAGGTTGTCCATTGAGCTCAATTAACAAAAGTTTACAAGAATTCCGACTTAGGCAAAAAAAATTTTGGTGAAGATTCTCGTAGATAGTCGTTGGTTGGACAGTCCCAAAGATTCTATCCTATATTTTTGTTACAGGGAATCGTTATCTGTTATTTACAGTGCAAGAAAGTCAACAAAATCATCACAGATTCAATAAAATCCTTCCATATTACTAGGACAGGACCAAGAAATTTGTTAGTTTGGGCCAGTCTTCTATATTGGAGGCAGCTAAAACTAATTTTCTATTTATGCCTAATAAAGATACAACGAATACCCCTTTATTTTCATGCCAGGAATGAAGGCCTAATATTGAGAATATATAAAATAAGCGAGATTCTTCCTTCCAGCAGAAACACAGCTTCTACTGTGAGAGCGGAAATCATTAACAACACATTTACTGTCTGACTTTTCAGTACTGGCCTTTTTTATCTTCCTCCCCAGTATGCCACCCACACCAGTCCACTAACACCCGAGTACTTTTTTGCTGCTATTTCAACAGGGGCAGTATGTGTAAGGAGACCAACACCCAGGTACCTATCTGGTGCTAGGTGGATAGTGGCAGCAGGTGAGATGACTAACACCCAGGTACCTACTTACTGCTAGGTGAACAAAGGCAACAGGTATAAGGTGATTAACATCCAGGTACCTACTTACTGATAGGTGAACAAGGACAACAAATGTAAAGTGACTAACTCTAAGGAATCTACTTACTGCTAGTGAGGTAGTGACCGTGGACTGCCTATGACAGTATTAATGGTAGACTGGCAGTTGATGTCGTACATTATTTTTTTTTTATATTTTATTAATCAAAACTGTGAGAATACAAAAGTAACATGACGGTACTACACCCAGTACCTCATAAATGCAAAACAATATAATTTCCTCTTTTAATGCACGTATGGACGCCACTGGATACGTCGCTTGCGGTATATAACATTCTTGCAATTGAGACCTGAGATAGTTTAACCTACCATACCGCAACCTGCTGACCTCCTTACCCACTGAACGAAAGAATGTCTGAACGGCAGGTTTACCCTCACTGTCCCACCATTGCACCACACTCCCGAGCTGCTTCCTAGTTCCCCACACTTACTTCCACATACTAGCAAACAATACATGTATTTCCTGCTCTCGTAATAACATTTAACTTCCAATACCTCGGAAACCAACGTGGTAAGCCCTCCCACGACAATCGCGTCACCACTGCCCGATGATCAGTAAATGGGACCGCGCATGTTACCACGCACATGACAACCACTAGTGACGTTACATACACACGATCAAGTCTTGCGGCATATTCCCGCTGCACGTACATGTGAGCTACTCCTCCTATAATGTCTCCGCCAACGTCTCGCAACTGTACTCCACGTATTAAATCGCCCAAAAATTCTGAATAAAATCCATGACCCCGTGGTTCAACATCCCTTCGTCTCGTTACACAATTCCAGTCACCACCCACGACTGTGACCACGGGCAGTGACCGGAACTGATAAAATAGCGTTTCACGAAGAAACGCGTTTTTCACTCGCACGTCACTATCGGCGGGTCCGTAGACACCAAGAAACCCTACGTTCACAGTTCCCCACCATCCTTCAATGCGAACTACCCGACCATCGGGACTCGCGACACTCCATCGACACCGGAAAGAACTGGTTTCGCTGATTAACACTGCCACTCCACCTTTCAACCGTAATGAATGTGCACCATATACCACGTAACCATGCACACGCAAGTCATCCACAACATGAAAGTTATGTTCTTGAACGAAGGCTACGTCGACGTCGTACTGTCGCAAGAACTGCTCAAATTCACACCTTTTATACGCATCATTCAACCCATTCACATTAATAGTCACACACTGGAATTGAAAATAGGAGGTTTTCCTCTGGATACTCCACGGGGCTGATAACACTGCCCGACCTCAGAAGACTCAGTCTTGCTCTGCTCCACTACACGCCCTTGCTGTTGTGTGGGTGAGGAATCGCGGCCAAGTTTCCCCGCCCACGTTTTTTTCCCTGTGTGTTGACCCGGGGTCATATCATCCTCACCATCTGACATGTCCGCTGCACGCTTACGGGAACTTGCATCGATCACCATCTCACTTGCAGTCATCCCCACAGGATGCACCTCCACATCCACTACTAGAGTCGTCGCCGCTTCTGGGGTGACTATACCTCCCTTTATACAATTATTCTCAGTTTCCGACCCCGCTTGTGATGAGGGCGGTGCTACACACTCTTCTGGTACGTGAAAGAACTCCGGGAAAACCTGGGAGATATGTTCCACAGCACTCTCAACACAACCGGCATCCATCTGATCTCCTTCGATGTCATCCACGACACCGCCAGACACCCCACCAGTTAGGGTCACACACGTCTCCTCCACTAATGCTTGTAACTCCACCTCGTCGCTCCAAGCCTGCTGTGCAGGTACGTCACTTCTTGTTCACTGATGTACCACCTCAGACGTCTCTGATTTTGCCGGTGGCTCCTTCGCGGTGGCAGGGTTCCGCCGACGATCACACTGGCTGGCTATGTGATCATACGATGCACACAGCCGGCATGTATGCCGCTGCCCAGGATACGTGACATATAGCTGTGTGCGGAAGGCTGCCAGCATCACATACGAAGGAATGGAGTGTTGTAGAGTCATCTTCACGGAATATGTGCTATTCGGCTTACCTACATACGGACCTTCGTTCCACCGTCCCGCCCTCGTATAATGCACAGTCCCATACTTTGCAAAAGCATTCTTGATTACATAATCATCTGATTCAAATGGCACATTACATAGTGTAAGCCAAGTGAACGTACGTGACACATCATGGAGGCACACGGCTACGGTCGGCATCACTTGGTATCGTACCTCCTAGTGCTTGGCCACCACTTCCTCATAGGCAACAGATGATGTCAACTTGACAAACATACGCGAAGCTCCGTTTAAGGATATGCTGTACAAATCCTCGTCCATAATGTCGTAGGTCTCACGAATGATACGGGGCAAGAGAACTTCAGCTGCATGTCCCAAAATGGTGCCTTGCAAGAGCTCAACGCAGACTGTGTTGATTCTCTTCAGGTATCCAGCCGCCATTGTGAAGTTCACAATTTTCCCCGCCAGAAGGCTACCAACAGAGAGGACCCGTCCGCACGCCACCAAAGCTGAGTGGCAACTACCACTTCAATTACTGGGAACATTTGAAGTTCCTAAACCTGCACTCCATAGAACGCAGGCAGGAGAGATACATTATATACACTTGGAAAATCCTAGAGGGATTAGTACCAAACTTGCACACGAGAGTCACTCCCTACGAAAGCCAAAGACTCGGCAGACGATTCAACATCCTCCCAATGAAAAGCAGGGGTGCCACTAGTACGTTGAGAGAGAACACAATAAGTGTTAGGGGCCCAAGACTGTTCAACTGCCTCCCAGCATACATAAGGGGGATTACCAATAGACCTCTGGCTGTCTTCAAGTAGGCACTGGACAGGCACCTAAAGTCGGTACCTGACCAGCCGGGCTGTGGTTCATACGTTGGACTCTGTGTGGCAAGCAGTAACAGCCTGGTTGATCAGGCTCTGATCCACCATGAGGCCTGGTCACAGACCGGGCCGCGGGGGCATTGACCCCCGGAACTCTCTCCAGCTAAACTCCAGGTAATTTTGAGGCAATAATACTGGGAGACTTCAGTATCTGTTATCAATAACAAAATAACAGGCTATGTAATAGGTATAAGCAAATTCTAAGATTAAATAGTAGCACTCGACTAAAAAACGCACCAACCCGTGATTAGCTTTGCTGTCTCTGAAATCTTTCACCAGTCCTCTCAATAGGTTATTTAAACCACTATTACAAAAATAGGAATATGTATATTAGGCAGATATATACAGAATATACAGGTCTTATTCATAACCACATGAATAAGACATGAATAAGACATGGTCCACCTGCCACAATTAATACCCCTTTCCTCAAAATGACCTTAACCCCCAGTGCTTTTACACACTGCAGCCACACAGAGTATGATGGTTACATCACTTTAAAGCATAACGTACCTCTGGCACACACACATCCTGCCCAGAAAAAAAATAAGAAAAGTGCATCCTACCCAAAACAAACAAAAGAAAGACTGTCGCCTTGCACCATTCCACATGCGCCCACAATAATTTGTTTTTCTCATACACCTTATTTACTTTTACAAAGAGAAATACAACTTTATAAACTACTTATTTAAATGTGTGTGTGTATAGTACAACCTATTTATATTGTGAAAACAGGCTTGACTCAGCTGCTTCTCAGCATTAAGAGTGATGTGCCCTTATGACATCATTAAGCAGCCGTGATCTCATCAATTCAATATAATTAGGTATTCCAGAATAACTGTTACTTAAATACATCAATACATGTTGGGTTCTATAGCCCCATAACAGCCATCATATTCGTCCACAAACTTTGTAACCACTATGATAACATTAGCCTGGCGTCATTACCACAGGTCTTAGTGATCATCATTCACTGTACCATGAAAATAATTAGGGAACGGATAGGCCTACACAGGACAATAAAAATGAGGTCAACTAGAAACTAGAGTAAAGAAAACACTGGTAAATAGGCTACACAATTGTGACTGGTCAGTGATAAGTTGCTCGGACGTAAATGATGCCTGGGAAAAATTCAAAACAATGTTCACTGCCATCCTTGATAATATTGCACCAGTTAAAGAGGTTAGGATTAAACGAAGAACTTAACCCTGCATGACTACTGAGATATTAGATAATATTAAGTTCAGGGATTAGCTAAAAAAAAAAAAAAAAAAAAAAAAGCCAGGATATTTCAGCGCTAAATGAATTCCAAAGGGTGAGGAACCGAGTGCAGAGGCTTATAAAGGAGCAAAGGCAAGGCACTATTGCTTAAAAATCGAAGAGTAAACAAATCATTAGAAACTAGCACTTTCCCAACACTACTCAAAACAGCAAGGGTTACACCAATACACAAAGGTGGTGACCCTACAGACGTAAATAACTATAGGCCTATATCAAATCTACCATTGCTATCCAAAATCTTCGAGAAACTTGTGCACAAGAGATTATACTCGTTTATAACGACACAAAGCATACTCAACCCCTGCCAATTTGGCTTCAGGAAAAATAAAAGCACTAACGATGCAATAGTAAAAATGATAGACCTGCTTTACACAGCACTCGAAAATAAGGAATATCCACTAGGGCTTTTTATTGACCTAAGGAAAGCTTTTGACACAGTAAACCACGGCATCCTACTCCACAAACTTGACCACTATGGAATAAGAGGTCATGCACTAGCATACTTCAAATCCTACCTCACTAATAGGTATCAGTATGTCACTATTAAAGACACATCCTCCACGACACTACCACTAGACACTGGAGTACCGCAAGGAAGTGTCCTTGGTCCCCTGCTCTTCCTCTTATACATCAATGATCTTCCCAATGTATCACAACACCTGAAACCAATACTCTTTGCTGACGACACAACTTATGTCATCTCCCACACAAACCTTGCCACGCTTAATACCATTGTTAACGACGAATTAATAAAAATATCAACATGGATGACAGCCAATAAACTTACACTCAACACTGATAAGACCTTCTATATTATGTTTGGCAACAGAACAGATGATCCACAATTAAACATTAAGATCAACACTACACCTATTGCTAAACATAACGAGGGCAAGTTCCTGGGCCTTCACCTTGACAGCATCCTGAAATTCAGCACCCATATCCAACACATAACAAAGAAAGTGTCCAAAACTGTGGGGATCCTCTCTAAGATACGGTATTATGTACCACAATCAGCCCTACTCACACTATACTACTCACTCATCTATCCCTACCTCACATATGCCATTTGTGCATGGGGATCAACAGCAATTACCCACCTAAAGCCAATAATAACCCAACAAAAAGCCGCAGTAAGAATTATCATGCAATGCAACGCTAGGCAGCACACCCCCCCACTCTTCAAAGACCAAAACCTACTCACTGTTCAGAACATCCATACTTACTACTCTGCTATCTACATTTATAGAACCATTAATTCCAACTTTAACCCTGAGCTAAAACACTTTCTTGACAGTTGTGACAGGACCCATGGACATAATACCAGACATAAACATCTCTTTGACATTCCTCGTGTCCGACTAAATCTATACAAAAATTCAATGCGCATAAAAGGGCCTAAAATCTGGAACTCCCTGCCTGAAAACTCTAGAACTGCAGACACAACCTCCATTTTCAAAAGCACCGTTAAAAAAAATCTTATCTCACTTACGCACCCAACCGGTAGCTAACCACATGAAAATTACTTTATCTTGCACATATCCACAGCAAAATACACTTATTGATATCTGTGATTCCCCTTAATTTGCACAGTACTAACCAAAATTCTAATACAACTATTGCTTCATAATTCTTAAGCTAGTCATAAGTTTGCCTAAGACACTCCAATATAGAAACTATATTAAATACATCACCTTTATCATTAATATATAAAATAATTGCTAACTTCTTAAACTAATTGTTAAATTCTTAAATGTTTAAATTCCAGTACCTCAATTTTGTATACCTAGTTAATCACTACAATTTACCTAACCTTACTATCTGTATAATCATTGTGTCGCTATTGAGTAAGACCTATCATAAGACTGCCTGAAAAGCCTAGGCATACCTAGGAATATTATTGGCCATCTTGTAATATCTACTTCATAAAATGTATAATTATAAGTACACCCCACCTTGTATATTACTTGAAATAAAGAATTTTAACTTTAATTTGAATATATCGACTATCCTGTGACGAAGTTTCAATAATATCGGCCAAAAAGCAAATGAACCACGTAAGATTTACTGAAAATTCCTAAAAATTCCACTTAAGAGGGATTCAATCCGAAGTGGTAGTTGGGAGAGCGGTGTTTACATTTTCTTTTGATAGAACACTTCTACGTCCATCGTGTAGCATGTACCAATTCTGTAATAAAGCTTATCTTCATTCTAAAAAAAATACAGTTTGTAGGTTTCTTGACATTTAGCAAAATATCGGACTTTTATTCCCACACAAATCTGAAAATATTTGGGATACTTCAAAAAGGTACACGCTATCTTGTAAAGCAATCATTCGTCTATGTTTTTTGTGAAAATAACGTCAATTCTTTCATTAATAATTGCTCCATTTGGCTAAATAGGTAAATAAGTTACTTCCGAGATAATGGCCGAAGCGAGCGGCAGCCCGAGTACTCGGGGGAAAAAAATCCCGTAAAAACGTTTGTTTTTTCCACTTTTTTCATCATTTACGAGTGTCTACTACAGTTTACCATCGCTAGATGCGTTTTCTCTCATAACAAGATGTGAGAATGAGAAAAAGTAATCCTTATGGGCGATTTTACCCTCCCACTACCAGCCGATAGACCGTCATATTATGCCACATAATATTTATTCTGGTGTGTTTTTCATGTTTCTATGCTATTAATATGTCGCCTTATGTCATAATAGATCAATTGTAGTAAGTAAATAAACATTATTATTGATATTAGCGTAAGAAAAGAGCAATTTGTTGGCTAGTGTGTGTTGGCCGCTACATCGTAATTTATGGCCTGTCAGCACTTCTTATCCGAGAAGGCCAGAGAAGGCTCCTGATTGGTTCTCAGGCCATATTAGCCCCGCCCACTCTTCTATGATATCAAATGGTGAATTTGTATTATATTAGAGAGAAAAATATAAGAAATTGATAGAAAAAAAAACGGATTTTTTTTTTTGCCGCGTCAGCGCGCATGTTATGACAGACGCCGACACCATACCTTTTACAAATTACAATAATGATGAGAATTATACGAGGGGATGCCAGAAAGATCAGCTATTTTTTGGTAAGAAAAACTCAATTTTCGTATTTTTTCGATTTTTTTTTTTCTCAGCGCGCTCAGACTGTCAGGGGCCCCTAAGGTGTTTTATCGCAGTTATGTGTGCCGTGAAGGTTCTCTGTACATTTTCTAGGTCAGCAGTTTCACCTGCCTTGAAAGGTGCTGTTTGTGCACAGCAATATTCCGCAGGCCGGGTCACCATTTGGAGAAGACCCGGGCCGGATGTACCGGCGAACTTACAAGAAGAAGAAGAAGCAATATTCCAGCCTAGATAGAACAAGCGACTTGAAAAGTGTCATCATAGGCTTGGCATCCCTAATTTTGAAGGTTTTCATTATCCATCCTGTCATTTTTCTAGCAGATGCGATTGATACAATGTCATGGTCTTTGAAGGTGAGATTTTCTAACATGACCACTCCCAGGTCTTTTACATTAGTTTTTCGCTCTACTGTGTGCTTGGAGACCATAAGAATCATTTACAAGTTGTAACTTCTGGAAATGAATGGAGTGGATGCTGGACAACTGATGTTAGACCAGTTTCCTCGGTCAGTTTGAACAAGTTACCACTCTGCTCTGTGAATGTATTTCCCAGGCCTTCGATCATAGCTACAATAATAATAATAATAATAAGAAGAAGAAAAAGAATCTTGGGGACAAAAATTAACCTAATTTGCCCGAAATGCTCTGCATAACCAGGAGCTTTCTATATAGTATGTTACTGATGTCACCTATGGTCTTTATAAGTTGTATAATGTACTTGTAGAAATAAAGATTATTATTATTATTATTATTATTATTATTATTATTATTATTGTAGCTATGATCAAAGGCCTGGGAAATACATTCACAGAGCAGAGTGGTAACTCGGTCAAACTGACCGAGGACACTGATCTGACATCAGTTGTCCAGCATTCACTCCATTCATTTGCAGAAGTTGCAACTTGTAAATGATTCTTATGGTCTCCAAGCCATTTAGTTTAATTAACAGTGGCCATCCTCAGTCGTCCTGCTTCATCTAGGTGAATCAAAACTACTAGACCAACTGGCCAATTTGCCTCAGATAGTTCACTTCCCACTAACAAAAGATTTCTTAGATGCATTGTGATCAGATTCCACGAGAATACTGATGTCTCTCATAGCTTCTGTGACGACTCAGTTCAAATTCAAATTCAAATTCAAATTCTTTATTTCATGTAATATACAAGGTGGGGTGTACTTATAATTATAAATTTAATAAAGTAGATATTACAAGATGACCAATAATATGCCTAGGTATGCCTAGGTTTTTCAGTGAACTGAGAGTTCTGTACCCACCTCAGTCGCTCGCTCAGGCTCAGTTGTAATGTAAGGAGTTACTTCCATAGGTAAAAATCAATCAATACAACTGGATATTTGTGGTGTCCGTCTAATATGGCTGAGGTATCAACAAGGTCGTAGCCTCTAGTATAAAGTTCACTGTATCAAACACTACGTCAAACCTTTCCAGTGACTTTTTTTGTGGCACTTAAATTCAGTTAGGTCCCCAGTTATTTATTAATAAGTGATCTTTGTGATTATGGTCCACAAAACAGTATGGTTGTTATTGATCTGTGGTCGTTCACAACCACTGCCATTTAGTCACCAGCTCATGCGTTTAACATAGTTACCCAATTATGATAGTTTTCTTTTATTACACTGGACAAGTAGCAACATTATTGGGTAACTGAAAGAAGAAGTTTATATAGATACAGGTACACATAATTACGTACAATTATCATAGTAACATATGTGTAAATTACCTAGAATAACCCAAAAAAAGTCAAAGTGATTTATTGCCATTAGGGTCCTTGTAATATTTTAATATTTAAACCTTAAAAGATAAAACAGCTAAGTAACTTAACTGTGTGGAAAATAAGTTACAATAAAAGAAGATATTCTAGGAGTAAAATAGACTGAGTTATTTACGTTGGTGAGGGAAAAGCCGTAATAGTGGTTATGATTGTTCAGACACCCAGGAAACATTAGCCCGCACTTCCATCTAGCGAGCTGGGATAAAACTCCAGTTCCTGGTGTGGGTGGAAGTTTGGAGAGTCACTTAGAGATTAGAGAGATTTACATAGAAGTGCAAGGAGAGCCACTGCTTCACTTCCACTCTTCTCCCGATCAGGTATGGTGATCTACCAGGAGTTTTTCTGTTCATTGTTCATTTATTTTTCCTGGTTACCAGTAATGAGTTGGCCATTGTATACCTCCCTTTTACTTTCTTAAATGTTACTCACTTAACTTTTGGTCAGCTGTGCTGCTGGTCTGGTCCTCCAGGGTAGACTCTGCTGCTGGTCTGGTCCTCCAGGTTAGACTCTGCTGCTGGCCTGGTCCTCCAGGGTAGACGCCAAATAGTTAGTTTGATTAGTTTGATATCTTTATTATGCACCCCATACCCATCCTGTGGGCGGTAGTCAAAAGATTACAGAGGTACATAATGGGTCCAGGGACTGGACCTCAAAGTTTGATAGCTGAGCAAGGTACAAAGGTAATGAACTCAGATGGTCACAATCATGACAAGTTACAAAGGTATTTGCAGATTACAGAGGTATATATAGGGTCCAGAGACTGGGCCCCAAAGTTTTGATAGCTGAACAAGGTACAATGGTAATTAATTCACTAGTTACAAGGTAATGAATCATGTAAGTAAATTTACTTACGTCTGCTTTAGGTGGGTAATTGCTGTTGATCCCCATGCACAAATGGCATATGTGAGGTAGGGATAGATGAGTGAGTAGTATAGTGTGAGTAGGGCTGATTGTGGTACATAATACCGTATCTTAGAGAGGATCCCCACAGTTTTGGACACTTTCTTTGTTATGTGTTGGATATGGGTGCTGAATTTCAGGCTGCTGTCAAGGTGAAGGCCCAGGAACTTGCCCTCGTTATGTTTAGCAATAGGTGTAGTGTTGATCTTAATGTTTAATTGTGGATCATCTGTTCTGTTGCCAAACATAATATAGAAGGTCTTATCAGTGTTGAGTGTAAGTTTATTGGCTGTCATCCATGTTGATATTTTTATTAATTCGTCGTTAACAATGGTATTAAGCGTGGCAAGGTTTGTGTGGGAGATGACATAAGTTGTGTCGTCAGCAAAGAGTATTGGTTTCAGGTGTTGTGATACATTGGGAAGATCATTGATGTATAAGAGGAAGAGCAGGGGACCAAGGACACTTCCTTGCGGTACTCCAGTGTCTAGTGGTAGTGTCGTGGAGGATGTGTCTTTAATAGTGACATACTGATACCTATTAGTGAGGTAGGATTTGAAGTATGCTAGTGCATGACCTCTTATTCCATAGTGGTCAAGTTTGTGGAGTAGGATGCCGTGGTTTACTGTGTCAAAAGCTTTCCTTAGGTCAATAAAAAGCCCTAGTGGATATTCCTTATTTTCGAGTGCTGTGTAAAGCAGGTCTATCATTTTACTATTGCATCGTTAGTGCTTTTATTTTTCCTGAAGCCAAATTGGCAGGGGTTGAGTATGCTTTGTGTCGTTATAAACGAGTATAATCTCTTGTGCACAAGTTTCTCGAAGATTTTGGATAGCAATGGTAGATTTGATATGGGTTCAGTAGGTGCAAGATATAAGGAGGATGGGAAATTCCCATCTAGGTAATCACTTGCTCGGGCATTGGTATCTGGGATTTTACTGGCAAGATTTGATCCTATGGTTGAGAAGTCATTTATCTTGTTTACTGTATCAATAAGCTGTAGTGGTGTTTCGTTTGGTTTAGTTAGGACAAAATCCCTAGGTTTTTTCAGTTTGTGGGTGCCCATAATCTGTGAGAGTGTTTTCCAGGTCTTTTTTTATATCTCCTCTTGTTTCAGTGAATTTGCTGGAGTAGTACAATTGTTTGGCTTTTTTTATTAGTTTGGTGAGAACTGATGAATAGTGTTTAATAAACTCTTTATGTATGAATCCCCGTCTATATTGCTTCTCATATTGATGTTTCTTGTTAGTGGATTTTAGTAAGCTGTTAGTTAGCCATGGGCAGCCTAGC